>KV448287.1:31065-42397 GCA_001658105.1 Rhizopogon vinicolor AM-OR11-026 | reverse complement strand
CTTTGAAGTGGAAGAATACTTTTAGATTAATGTAAGCACGCTTGATAGACTGACGAATAAATTGTGTCACCGGGCTCGTGACTCTGAATGCTACGCTAATGTGGCCACAGGTATAGTTCAACCGCACCGGGCTCGTGACTCTGAATGCTACGCGGCGCGCAAGTTCTCACGTGGATGGTCACATGACTTCTATCGCGTTTCTACAATCCTTTAATTTAAAAGTTTCGAGCAGGTTGTTTTGGCGTCAAGCCTTACAAAAAATGACATCCGAATCCTCGTCAGACTCATCTAGCCCACTACCACGAATCAAGAGAAAGAGAGTTTCCGAAGAACATGATGATGTAGCGCGCGAGGTAGAAGAAACAGCAGATATCGCATCTGTTCCTGAAGACATTGTCGCGTTATCTCATGCCGAAAGACGCAGACAGAAGAAAAAAGACCAGAAAGCTCAAGAGCAGCCACCTAAAAAGAGGAAGCTTACGGATGGCTCCGTAGCTGATGCCTCTCCCAAAGACTCGAAGCCTGCTAGCAAGAGCAAGCCGAAACGCCAAAATTCCGTCTGGGTGGGCAATCTCTGGTATAAGACGACACCGGAAGCACTTCGAGATTTCTTTGATGGCGTCGGAGAGATCACGCGATTACACATGCCCACGAAAAAGGGTACCAAGGCAGAGATTATGGGGTGAGCAAATTTGTTTCTCGCAAAATGCCTGATTGACTGAAGATACGGTAGCTTCGCCTACGTCGACTTTGCTACGCCAGATGCCAAAGTCACAGCTATAGCGCTCTCTGAACGGGAACTTCACGGTCGTAATTTACTGATTAAAGATGGTGCGTACACTGATGGTCTACATTGCACGCCCAATATTCAAGCTTGCATATGCAGGAGACGACTTTGCAGGCCGTCCCGCACCTAAACCGGAGGAGGGAATACAACAAAACTCTAAAGAGCCTTCTGCAGGAAAATCAGCGGGTAGCTTGACAAAGACCCAACAGAAGATTCTGCGGATACAGAAGCAGCCTCCTGCACCGACATTATTCCTCGGGAACCTTGGTTTCGATACGACAGAGGACTCAATTCGTGAACTCTTCGAGGCTCATAGGCACCTGCAGAAGGCTGGAAAGACCAATAAAGTAGATGATGACATCGAGGTCAAAGCCGAGGATGAGAATGCTGCTAAAGACGTTTGGATACGGAAGATCCGCATGGGAACTTTTGAAGACAGTGGTGCTTGTAAAGGGTGAGTGCTTTGTCGTACGAAGCGCATGTCATTCCAACGGAAGCACCCAGATTTGCGTTTGTTGACTTTACCAGCATCGAACATGCAACTGCTGCCCTCATCAATCATCGTAACCATCGTCTCAATGGTCGAGACCTAGTAGTGGAATATGCTTCTGCTGACGCTGTCCGTCGAGGTGGTGGTCCAAGATTGCAAAATCATGAACACAAAAGCAATCCTGGAAAAAGACATAGTGGCCGACAACATGACGCTGAACCGCGTCCACAATCTCTTTCGCGCCCAAGAGGGCGCAATGAAGATGAGAAAGATCACCATGCGAAACGAAGTGATGCTGAATCAATACCTCGACGAACCTTAAAAGAAGGTCCATCGCATACCAAAGTTGATAGATCTCGACCCGTGACTCGAGGACGGCCCAAGCCTGGCGCTGCGCTTGCCCAAGCGCCGCGTGAATCTGCTGCTATCATTCCCAGCCAAGGTCAGAAAATTGTGTTCTAGGATATCACAATAGCAAAGAATAGCGAGAGATAATGCAGTGTAGGCCTATCGTAGATACCATCGTAAAATTCATCCCTGTCGCACATCTTTGTCCTTAGTCTCGTTTGCATGGACACCTGATGCGCTTTTTTCAACGCTTTTTCCAGTTCATGAGTCTTCTTCTGAGTCTTCATCCTGAAGCATTCCGACGGTGAATTCTCCGCAGACATCCCATCGAGAACCTGCAGCAGCAGCCGAAACATACTTCACGAACCGCATGACGCCTTCGTCTCGCAGCACGAGAAGGAGTCGGTTAAAGCCAGGCTGAACAGTTAGCAAAGTGCTTTCATCCTCATCCTCTTCTCCCTTCAGTTCTCCCGTCCCCACTGCATCACCGTGATCTTGTGAATAGGAAGCATCGTTGACGTGGTTTTTTTTGCTTGACCCGGAACGGTAAACTGCTGGATCATCCTCATCATCATGGGGTGCCATGTAGCACTGGATAGCAAATTAGTCAGAACACTTCAATGAAGAAGACCTGGAATCTACCTCCCATCCTCCCCATTCCCCAGCCTGCCAACCGTGCAACTCCTCGTCCTTTTCGTTCGCCTTCGACTTGCCATTTGATCGTGCCACATCTTTTTCAACTTGCGGTGTCAATCCCAACACCACGTCCAATCGTGACTCGCCCTCCTCACTCGTTGCAAGAGTGTAGTCCAAGCCCGGTCTAAACCTTCGTGCCTCTACAGCATAGCTCAGCGGCAACAAATTTGTCAAAGCGCATAGCCAAGCGCGGAACGCTTCGCTTGTAAAAAGTTCATCCTGCAGCTGGAGAAGTATTGCATCTGATTCGCGTGGGGGCTCCATTCCTTTTTGAAGCGTACAGTAGCGCCATTTGTGGGGCGGACACCTCGGAGACCATGCCCCAGATGCGCCAGCACTATGTGGTGGTATCCTGCCCTGACGGGCTTCGCCGTCAAGACCGTCGGCTTGGTCTGCTTCACGAAGATCAGGTTCGAGTTTCGAAACGAGGGCCGCAGAAAGAAAGTGATGAAGTTCAATATTCGACTCCTCGACAAAACGTTTCATCAATGCCTTCATTGTGCGTGTTTGAAGGTATACTGGGTTTAAGAACTTTGAAAGGTAAGAGATATATTCTGTTCTGAGGGGTGAACCGGGGTGCGGGAGTTCTGAGGATTCGGAGTACGAAACAAAGGCGGTAGAGCTGGTCGTCTATAGTAATCTCAATGAGACCAGTGCACAAACAGCGTATTTTACGAAACACACCAATTGTTCTCGTGAACTTTTGAGCTCAGGTGCTGCCTGATCAGATTGATACCCATCCTCACCCTCTTGCGCTGCATGGAACCAGCCACTTATGCTGAGTCTTGCTCTACCATCTTCTCCTACGACAACTTCTTCTACGGAGTGAAAGCTTTTCCCTGGTTGTACTTCGAAGAAGATGAATTGATTCCAGCTTGGAGGAATGGCTTTGCTCGGTGCAGCCTCAGGCTCAGGGATGCCTTCAAGGCCGGTCTGGACAGGGTATAGCTCCAAAGCACCTCCCCATTCTTTTTGCCACGATTGGCCGTATGGCAGTGGCATATAGAGAATGTATGATACACGCCGCGTTCCAATCACATCGTCGTGGTTAAGCAGGTGACACCCCTGTGTATATGAATTGACAGACATGTCCTGTTTCGTTCCAGAGAGCGGTCCACACCCCGTTACAGCCTGAAGGAACTTGCGAAATTCCGAAGAGTAAAGTGCATCTCGGAGGGCAAGGAGGTTTGGGAAAAGCGCGAGCTGAGCCTCAGAGAGATACGAAAGAGACGCAAGGTCCCCGGTCTGATTGACCTAAACAACATTGATGATAAATAGTCAGGAAAAGAGCTGGGATTTGGTAGAGCGCTTGCCTTGTAAATATCCGTCTCCCTCTCGGTGAAGCTTAGTTCGTTCATACATTCATCCTTCACATTCTCGAGAAGGCCATCCCGAAAAAGTCTTTCGATGATCGCATATTTGAATGGTTCATTGACGGCGTAAGCCTCATGCAGCTGCTGAATATTTTCGGGGCTAAAGAGACCAGTATGAAAGTGCTCCGCGTGGTCCACCGTCGTTGTCGACAACGAATGCGTCGTTTTTAATCGCTTCGGATGTGAATCTGAAGCTTGAAGCTCAGGTGAAGGAGATCGCTCGCGAACCTGCGCCATTCCTTTTGTGCGACAAGGCGCCTCGATCAAAAGTTCGAGCGAGACTCGAGAGTCGAGATGCAGTCTACAGTACTTACCATCTTCGGAAACTACTTGAACTTTGTTATAATATTGTAAGTTATCTAATCTCAGAGGGTCCAACAAGGGTCTATCACCATTTGAAGTTAGGCTCCCGTAGGCAGACCTCAATAGAATGAAGATAGTCGTTCCTTCAAGTGCTGACGCATTCCGACTCAGACCTGAAGCTGAAGGCCTGACGTTTCTAAGGTGCATCATGGCTCTCGCTCATTCTGTGCATCATCTTTTTGTTATATCTGAATTGAACTTTGATGTTCTCATTGTCAAGTTTGGTAAGGAACTTCTACTATGTAGTAGAGGCAGCGACGAGTACTGGGTCAGTGATTACGTAGTAGGTACTAGTAAGTATGTGTATACTTACACCCTCACACAGTGTGCCATGATGTTAGTGCTGGTCACCCTATCATTGATTGATTGCCTGTAACCTCAGCTGGGCATTCGCAACGCAGTGAGGTCACGGACTCACGGTGGTGTCGAAGAGCGCGTGGTCATGATTCCATGAGCTCGCAGCCGTTGATACCAAATGACGCATTGAATTCAGTTCACCCAACATACATAACGAGAGCAGCGGCGAAATACTTGTTAGTGTGTGAGATATCGAAGAGGGGCTAACTATTAGGCTGTAGTCAGAGGCCCGGGGGCACCCGACGGTCTGGAGAAGCTGGCACCTTCGGGAATGATAGTAGCAATTTGGCCTAGAGGACACGTTGCATTGCGATGGCTGTGGTAAGAGGATATTAATAATTATGTGCCAACTAGGGTCCATGGTGAACCAAGCGCCTTTCCTCCATCTGCCAGCTACCTTGTATGTGCACTTAGGAACGCACATGTGTTAACATCTGAAGCAGTGATTCAGAAAAGTAAGCGTATTCAAGGGGCGCAAGTGATAGAGAATTTAGATTCATTACATAAATTCATCCATGACAAGATAGGGAGGGGCTAATACGTACATGCATTTACGAGCGCATAGGGCTGCGGAAGTTGTACGCGCGGGTGCCTACGAGCAGATCAGGCAGACATTAGTAAGTCAAACAACCAGCTATAAAGGGAGTCAACCTTAATGAGTTAGAACATGGGGAGGATGATAAGTAAAGATCCATGGATACGGTGGCGGATTGCTTGAAAGGAGACAAATGCGTATGTGCATAGCCCACATGATGCCACTAAGCTCGCCATGGCCATGCAACGCAAGAATGTGACAAGTAATTCACACAGGGACAACGCTGCGCTGGAGATGATACTATCTTCGAGCGAGGGCTGAACCGCAGTTAGGAAGCATCAGATGCAAAGGATTGGGTCAGAGACAATACGGGCATTCAAGATACAGTGCAGGAAATGATAAGGCGGTGCCCTAAGTGAGAGCAGTACAACTTAGGACCCCAACGAGAAAAGCGTGTGTGAAGTGATACACAATGTGACTTGTTCCATCTGGTTGAAAATTAAGCTACAGTACAAATCTGCAAAAAACAACAGCTTGTAAATGCATAATACAAGTAGGGGCACAGTACCGAAGAAACCATTGCAGTATATCATATATCATCACAATCATTACCATCCCAAGTCCGAGCTTCTGCTATGCCTTCTCGTTTTCCAAAGAAATCAAGTCAGCAGTCTGAACTGCACCTGGACCAGGGTGCATAGGGGAACGGCAAACTATAGACAGGCTGTACGATTGTACAGATGGTTGAGCTGAGTCAATCCGAGAAATCCATGCTTCGGTTGCATTTGCAAGTAGTTCCTCGGCGACTCGCGGAGAGATCTGCGTGAGTGGTACTGGCGCGTAAACTGGCGCGTCTGAAAACTCCAGATCGGATGTGCTGCGCCCTTTACTTGCAGAAGAGTGTGCTGGGAGGATATATATCCGTTCTGGTCTCCTTTCATTAGTGTTAGGTTTGTGTGATAGTAGATGGAAGCCTTGATGGCGGACAAGAGTGGTGTAGTAAGCTGATAAAGCCAACACAAAATGAAGCTGCGGGTATGATCAGATACACTCAGGATTGGACACTATTAAGGCGAACTTTACTCACGCGAATGACGGTGATGACAACCAGGATAATCATGAATGCAAACACGCCCCGTTCAAACCATGGTTCGCAGTTCTCGAAAGTCAGCCCCAAGTCTATGAAGTCTCGAAGCATGTCTGGTTGGCGTGACAGCAACTCGCAAACATTGGAGCGAACCGATGGGCTAAAAGCAGCGTACGAGCCAATCGCTGCAAATAACGTGCCAAACACGAAATCTCCAATGATGTAGTCACGATATATCCGCACAAATGATGGTTTGCTCTGGCAAGGAATATTTATTTTAGTTGACATAAAAAAGAAAATCGACGCACTCGAACGATACCTGCCAGGCCAAAGAAACAGATGGCGGATGCCGCAGCAAAATAGGCACACGACAGCGCCCACACGAGACGCACCCCATCCCTACTTATGGAATACTGCGAGCCCTCCCACTCGCTCTCTGGTTCCCATTTGAACGACCGCCAAGCTCCTAGTAGCCGCGCTGCAAGTGCAAAATTGAACACAGCTCCAAACGACGAAATCACTAGTGATGTTGTTCTATTGGAATTGAAGAACATGTCAGCTTTGGTTGAAAACCGACGGGCGGCAACAAAAGGTGAAAGTCAAGAGATATATCAGTCTCGTGCCCAAGCCGGACTTGTGTAAGCGTGCGGCACACAAAGGGGCTGGAGGAAATCAAGTGAATTCAGCACGAACCTTGTTATAAATAAGCGGGTCATCTGTCTAAAATTCGTGCTGACCAGACGCAGTCTAGAGGAAATGTTAGTGTTAGTGCTGGTGGTTCTAGTGCACGTTGCGTGTGCGAGATGGTCCGAGATGTTATATAACTCGTCGATGACAAAGCAACAAGGACGATTTATGTAGCAGCGGATCGTCATTCGGCTCCAGTGGTGCTATATATAAATTTGTTCTTTAGCAGCGCCACAGCGGTGCTCGAGGCATCACACTTCCTACCCTTCGCGTCCCGTGTAACTTGTGTTCAGTGAGCAATATAAGCCTTCTGAAGGCCTCTAGCTGGCCTTAAGGCGAAATGATTGATGTCTAGAAAGGTCAGACACCCTTGGAAGTTGGCATGCATTGGTAATGATGTATTATCAATAGTTCATTTCGTGACACTGTTGAGATGACTCCCAGGTCTCTAGACCTCCGAGCGGCTTTCGCTGGCGCTCCCTACGTGTCGCACCATTCGAATTCAGTATTTACTCCGACATTATCATCCTTCGTTCTAGCGTCACTACCATCCAGCTGCCAACTTGTAGCAAGTACATACTAGTCGCACAATGACATAATATTCACCTTACTCGCCCACTTTGAGCAATCACCGTTCAAATTGCGTGCATCGCCCATTCACTCTAGTCTCAAGTAAGCGTGGTTCCCCGACGTCGCGATCTCTAGCTCATTGACCAATCAGACCCTCGGGCCGGCAATCCCTAGATATAGAACGGACATAAAATCGAAGCATGTGCCATGTTCCTGCATTGTTCCCCCCACGCTCGCTCGGAGCCGGCCGAGACAAAGAATGATCTCCCCCACTAGTTCAGCGCGCGCAGGTGCACGCTGATAAATGCTCTGGTAGGAAAAGACAGCTCCGTGATAAGTGTGCGCTAGAGAATGGTATACTAGTCAAAATTCACTGGCAGACATTCTCTGCAAGAAGACTACTGTTGTGCACACAGGGTCGGATGTCCAATATCTTTTTTCCATGGTCTGCTTTGTTCTCCCTATCCGCATTGTGCCTCTTTTTTTCTCTTCACAAGTGGACTATTGGGCGTTATCGGTCATTTCTTCCCGGATTCAGCCTGCTGGTGCACTGCTTTGTTCATGTATACTCTCACTTTTGGTGGTACATGACAAATTGATTGTGGACTTAGTAGGCTGGACTTGGCTAACAAAAGGTCAATTTGTGCGTAACTGTGACAATTGATCCTCATCTTAATTTCTAATGCAGTTTCATATGGTCTTTAGAATGCATGCATTCACCCCTGTCTATTTATTGACTCTTGGACACAGCTCATACAGTCATCTGAATGGCGAACCAGTGAAGATTGCGAATAGTTATCAGGCCTGGGCATAACGTGAATCGCCATACCACGAGGTCCTTGCGTATCGCAAAATTTATGATGCGTGTATGTTGTCTGACTCGAGTCTCCGGATCCTGGCGGAACCACATCTGTGGGGTTCGAAGCGGAGCGTGGATAACGTGTTCCACAGTGCCACCGATAGGTTCGCCAACGAGTGATTAATTACTGGCGTATTTAAAGCCTTGCCATCGCTGTCCGGCTCTCAGACTTACCAGCTCACATCTCATACACAATGTCCGATTCTTCCTCCCTCGCAGGCTCGGAACCCACGGCCGATGATGGCCTTACTGTCACGCAGGACACCCAAAGTGAGATGGTATTAGAAGACGCGATGACAGGTGATGCTGCGATGGATGAGGTCAGTACATTCCATGCGCCATGTTCACCGTCGAGGGCCCGAAGGGGTGCTGAGTCTTGCATGTTAAAATTAGGCAGCAGACAACGGTCTAAGCAATACGCAGCACGCTTATGATCGTTACTTGGTTCGTTTCCAGATCTGGTAGGCATTCATCAACTTGCTTGACCCCCTGAGTATTCGCTCACGCGCAAACATAGGGATCCTCGTAACTACGTCTGGACGCCATATGATCCATCTCATATCAAGCCTATCGCTCCACGTGAGGATTTGTACAATTACTTCTATTTAGATGTCCGATACACAAACGAACAATGTGCGTATCGTGTTCAACGACCCCTTACTAGTACAACACCTTCCAATGTATTGATGATTAAATCCAGCACACCGGGACTTCGTTGTGACCAACTTCAGCGCAATATTGGTCGATTTCCTTCGGTAATAGGATTTTGTCAGCTGTGATGAATACGTCTCACGTCGCCTCTACAGCTATGCCATCGGGGATGATTTCTTCCGCAATAACCCGGAGTATCCTCTGGAGCATTTTTTTAGGAATCAGAAGACCCTCAAGGCTGATCTTGCGGAAGTTCACGATGTTCTCGCTTCAAATTTGGCTGGGGAAGCCCTCAAGGAGAAGGCAAAGGGTATGGGTCGTACAGATGCATTTGACTGTATGTACTGGCCGTCATATAGTGATATTTATGTCGACGTTCACGTCCTTCCCCAGTGGATAAAACCGAGGAAGATGCTCGGGTCTACTTTGAGGATGTGGCGGAGCATCTTGGCCTTCTTTTGGGTATGATCGATGCGCAATTTGAACCGACGTGAGCACATTTGTACTTCTGCCATGTGCATATTACCGACTAGGTTACAGAGCTACGCAGATCGCGCTGGAGCTGTCGTACGGGCACATTGCCTACGACCTGCTCATATACTATTTTGAACCCGGGCATAAGTATTATGCTTTGCAAGAGGGTCACTTGGCAAGTGTTCATACACGATGCATGGATTGTTGGTTTAATCGCACTGTAGATTGGGTTTACACTTTGTACCACACACTATGAAACCCGGTGAGTCTCAATGTGATCCCGAGTTTAGGTTTTTCCCTATTCACCACTCACCTACAGAGCCTTTTGCCTGGATGGCGAGATAACGAGATGGAATGGACACAAATTCACCTACAAAAAAAGGACTTTCTCGATTCCACAGTATAATGTATGCGCTTCTTTGCGCCTGCACTTCGTGAAGGCTCATTATAGTTCAGGGAACGATGGAACTATCAAAGTTGCCATGTAGAATCATTACGGACGACATACGATCCAAGTTGACTGGTGCGAGGTCTACACTTGTTGTTTGATTTGGTGAAGATCTGAACATAGTTTCAGCACGAGGGAAGTTGTATGCATCACTCGCTGGCGTCCATTACAAGTCATGTATGTCTGATTTTTTTTACTTTGCCGTGGGATTGACGATTTTGTGATTAGATAAAGGGGTAATTGTCCTTCTCTATCTTTTGTTTTGCATGACGAAGGCGGACTTACACATTCCACCGACAGCGCCGGATTGTCATCGATCATCGTGCATACAAGGCGCGCGGAGGCTATACTTGTGACTCGTGAGCACTCATCGCTTTCTTGATGATTGTACTACTTAACTTTGTCCCAGGGGCGATAATATCTCTGATGTTTCGGAAGACGAGCTTGAGCAACATCCGGCTTTGGTGCATGGCAAGCACAAAAGTCGCAGGGGCGAGAAGATCCCTGACGTTCCAGAAGAGGAACTCGACCAACTTCCAGCTTTCGTATATGGTTTCGAGCTCAAGAACAAAGTAAGACTCTTAAATTTGCTTAGCATCGTCGATTGTCTTATGACGAGCCTCATAGTCATGGGAGTCATTCCACATTGAAGATATTGAAGACATCAAGTTTGACAAGAATGCCTGGGACCACTTGGTTATAGATGAGGACGTCAAAGTAAGCAATATTTCTCCTTACATTGGCAAACTGATTATCGTCGTCGTGAAGGACTTGATCAAAGGACTTGTGAATGTTACTACGAATGCCAACACTTCACGTCACATCGTCTCGGATGTCATCACAGGGAAAGGCGGAGGTTTGGTAGGAGTTCCCGTACAAACTCAATGTTTTCACGCTAATGACATTCTACTTCAGATCGCAGCACTTCACGGGCCTCCTGGAACCGAAAAGACGCTCACAGCTGAAGCTGTGGCTGAACACCTCCAGAGGCCTCTTTACACCATCAGCTCGCTGGAGCTGTCGACATTCCCTTCGACGTTGGAATCCAGACTTTCGGGAATACTGAGTGTGCGTTAAGGTATCAATTACCCTGCATCTAACTCACTGTTCTCTATTAGCTCGCTACCACTTGGGACGCGGTAGTTCTGATCGACGAAGCTGACGTGTTCTTGGAGCAAAGAAGTCTTCATGAGGTAAGTTTTTTTGAAGATATCACCCATGTCATCACGCATTTTCTTATTATTTCCTAGCTGGAACGTAATGCTCTGGTCTCTGTCGCATTAAAGGTCCTCGAGTACCATCGCGGTGTTCTTTTCTTGACGACCAATCGCATTCAAACATTTGATGAGGCATTTCTATCGAGGTTTTCCATCGGTTCGCCGTTTTATCTGGTCTATACTATAACAACTTGAAATATTCGAAATAACAGCAATCAAATATCCCGAGTTGGATGCATCGGCCAGGCTTACGATCTGGCGCAAGTTCTTCGAGCTTGCTGGGTATCCTCTGTGGGGCTCAGAGCCCGAAGGGTTCGTCACCCTCGATGGAAAAGAGCCACGATGCTACGTGTCCCTCTCAGACTTAGAGGCACTGGCCCAAAAACCTTT
>KV448287.1:11576-31055 GCA_001658105.1 Rhizopogon vinicolor AM-OR11-026 | reverse complement strand
TTAATATTGCTGAGCGGGAAGCTCCGATCTGCGCTCGCATCTTATCCGATGCAGGTTCTGATTCCAACAGCATATACTGATCCTGCATGTACGGGGCATGCACGACAAAGCAGTTGTCTTCTTTCCATGGTTTGCCTTTCATCAGTAAAACACTTTTTCGGCGGCCGGTGCTGTGGGCTCTGTGGAGAGCTGTGGAGAGCTGTGAAACGGGGACCAAGCTGTACAGAGCTGTACAGGCTTGTTGTTTTGCTGATGCAATTGAAGTCGTGCCAGATGCTGCATCGGAGTTGGCCACAAGCTTTGCGTGATATTCTTTTCCCGTCCATTGCTTGCGTCATACATAATAAACCACCCCTATCTTTTTATTGAATACAGACAGGTACGGGGCGCAGCCTGACTTATACTGCCACGGGCAAGTCGAGTGGCGTAGTCAAGCATCTCAGCATCTCAAATTTGACGCCTAGGCAGACTGGTCACGAGTCTAAACGCCGGTAGGAGCGCCTTATAGTGCCACAGATAGAAATCACTAATGAGTGGCGTGTTTGCAGTTTTAAAACCTCACAATTACCGTCCTCGGATTTGTTGGAATATTCGATCAGACGTGCTCCTATTAGACTCGTGTTGTCCATGAGGTAGCTACTTTATATACAAGTCTACTTACAGTCGGTTATCCAAGCGTCGAGTTTATAACCCCGTATCATCTACTACCAAGAGTTATCGAGCGCAATCTACAGGACTTACCACATCTCGATGTCTGATTCTTCCTCCCACACAGGCTCTGAGGTCACGGCCGACGATGGCCTAGTTCTAAGTGACAAAGTATCTGAACAGGCGATGACGAGTGATGCTACAATGAATGAGGTCAGTAAATCCCCCGCGCGTTCGCCGTCGTGTACCTTGCTGAATCTTACATACTACTACTATTGGACACATTAGGGAGTAGACAGCGATCTTACTAGCAAAATGCAGCAAGTTGGAGATCATTACCTGACTCGTTTCCAGATATGGTATGCATCAACTTGCTTTCCAGTGACCACTCGAACTCGGACTAGTAAGTATTCGCTCACGCATAAACACAGGGATCCTAAAAACTACGTCTGGGAGCCATATGACCTATCTCAGATCAAGTCTATCGCTCCGCGTGAGGATTTGTACAACTACTTCTATCTAGATGTCCGATACAGGAATGACAAATGTACGTATCATGTTCAATGACTACTTACATGGCCTGCCAGTGATTGACGAATGAATCCAGCACGTCAGGAGGTCGTTGTGACTAACTTTAGCAAAACGCTGATCGATTTCCTTCGGTAAGAGGATTATATCAATGCATCTTTAACTTAGCGTCACCTCGACAGTTATGCCATCGGGGATGATTTCTTCGACGATGAACTGGAGTATCCTCTTCTGGATTTTTTTAAGAGGCAGAAGGACCTCATGGCAGATCTTGCGGAAGTCCATGATGTTCTCGCTTCAAATTTGGCTGGGGAAGCCCTCAAGGAAAAGGCAAAGGATTTGGGTCGCATAAATGCGCTTACATGTATGTACTGGCTACTATGTTATGATATTTATGACATTCTCTTTCTTCCAGTGGATCAAACCGAGGGAGATGCTCGGGCCTACTTTGAGGATGTTGCGGAGCACCTTGGCCTTCTGTTAGGTGTGATTGAGAAAGAATTCGAACCTACGTGAGCACGTTTGTACTTTTGCTTTGTCCGTATTAACGGCCATATTATAGTGCTAAACAGATCGAGCTTCAGCTGTCTTACGGGCACATTTCTCACGACTTGCTCATATACTATTTTGAAAAAGGCCTTAAGTATTATGGTCTGGAAAAAGGTCACTTGGTGCGTATTCACATATGGTACATGTCTGTCAGTTTAAATAGTATGCTGTAGACCGGCTTTACACTTAGCCACAAGCGCTATGACACTGGGTAGATACTGAGGTTAGGGTTATTCGTTATTCCCGCTCACCACTCACCCATAGGGCCTTGCTACTGACTGGCACGACAACAAAATGGGATGGACACAAATACTCCAGCAACGAGGAAAAGACTTTCTCGATTCCACATTATAAAGTATGTGCACTTCTTTGTGTCTGTTCGCGAAAGCTCATGATAGTTCAGGGAACAACGGAACTATCGAAGCTGCCTTGCGGAATCATGACAGACGACATGCGAGTCAAGCTAACTGGTGCGAAGTCTACATTTGTTTTGATGAAGATCTAAGCATAGTTGTAGCACGAGGGAAATTGTATGCATCATACGCTGGCGTCCATTACAAGTCATGTATGTCCGACTTTTTTATTTCTACTTTGCCATGGGGTTGACGATTATGTGATTAGATAAAGGGGTAATTGTCCTTCACTATCTTTTGCGTTTGTTTTGCAGGACGAAGGCGGACTTACACATTCACCAACAGCACCGGATTGTCATCGATCAGCGTGCATATGAAACGTGCGGAGGTTACAAACGTGACCCGTAAATGATCATACTGCTTCCCTAATGGGTGTGCTAACATTCGACTTTTCCCAGGGACGAGCAGATTCCTCGCGTTCCAGAAGAGGAGCTTGACCAACTTCCGGCTCTTGTGTATGGTTTCGATCTCAAGAACAAAGTAAGATGAATTACTTAGTATTGTCGTTTGTCTTACGATGAGCAACATAGTCATGGCAGTCATTCGAAATTGAAGAAATTGAAGACATCAAGTTTGACGAGAATGCCTGGGACCACTTGGTTATAGATGAGGATGTCAAGGTGAGCAATATTTTTCCTTACATTGGCAAACTGATGGTTTTGTTATGTAGAACTTAATCAGGGGACTTGTGGATGTTACCACCAATGCCAACACTTCGCAGCACATCATCTCGGACGTCATCACAGGGAAAGGTGGAGGTTTGGTAAGTGTTCCCGTGCAACTCAATGATTTTACCCTAATAGCATTCTGTTTCAGATCTCAGCACTTCATGGGCCTCCTGGAACCGGAAAGACGCTTACGGCTGAAGCTGTGGCTGAACACCTCAAGAGACCTCTTTACATCGTCAGTTCCATGGAGCTGTCAACCTCCCCTTCGATGTTGGAGTCTAGCCTTTCAGACATACTGAGTGTGCGTTGAGGTATCAATTACCCTACATCTAACTCATGGTGCTCTACCAGCTCGCTACCACTTGGGACGCAGTTGTTCTGATCGACGAAGCCGACGTGTTCTTGGAGCAAAGGAGTCTTCACGAGGTAAAGTTTTTCGAAAATATCATCTATATCACCACACAGATTCTCATTATTTTCTAGCTGGAACGCAACGCACTCGTTTCTGTTGCATTAAAGGTCCTCGAGTACCATCGCGGTGTTCTTTTCTTGACGACCAATCGCATTCAAACATTTGATGAGGCCTTCCTTTCGAGGTTCTCTATCGGTTTGTTTTCTCTGTTTATATTATAATAGCTTGAAATATTCGAAATAACAGCAATCAAATATCCCGAGTTGGATACCTCGGCCAGGCTTACGATCTGGCGCAAGTTCTTCGAGCTTGCTGGGTGTCCTCTGTGGGGCTCAGAGCCCGAAGGGTTCGTCACCCTCGATGGAAAAGAGCCACGATGCTACGTGTCCCTCTCAGACTTAGAGGCACTGGCCCAAAAACCTTTTAACGGTCAGTATACCCTTGTTATCATGCCCACCCATATTCATTTCAGCTTCCAGGACGAACCATCAAAAACCTTGTCCGGACTGCCCAAGCGTTGGCACTCTCCGCGTAGGTATTTCCGTGTGTATGTCTCCTTTCCTGTTAATTGTGAAGAGACAGGAAAGAACCACTTTCCCTTGACCATGTCAAGGTGGTTGTCCGCACGCAGGAGAAGTTTTTGATGGAGTTTGCGCAAAGCCGCTCTTAGTTAGCAACTTGATGTCCTCATGAACAGCCTTGTCTTCACGAGTATGTACCTGTATTACCATGTCAACATTGTAACACCACCAAATTCCAGTCTGCAAGCACTTGGGTAGATGTCATCTATTTATGTGGTACCGAAGAACATAAGGTGGATTAGCCAAGCCCCCATATACCGGCTTTCCTGACACCCTCGACGAGAGCATCCACATTACCCAACATGCTTCCTAATATTTCTTTCTTCTCATCCGTCGTTCGCACACGGTTGTGTTTGCTTGAACGCGCCTCCGCACCCTCAGCGCGGTCTGATGAGATGGTTCTTTTGCTAGTCTCTCGAACACGCGACGCGGAAGGTGTGGCAGGGCCAGTTGCGTCAGTGACTCCGAGACCTGGACGGAACCCTCTGGGTTTCTTAGGGCTCAAGGGCTCATAATCCACTTCCTTCCGTAACATGAGCATCGAGCGTGACTGTAACGGTGCAGGAAATCTTCTAGCGCCAGATGGTGGCGGGCTAGAAGGCGTACGTGTGTCCGGTGAAGTGAAAGTCGAAATGGAATAGGACTTCTTGATAGGCGAAGAAATATTCTCTACGCTAGTATTTGTAGTTGATGATGAAAACGAAGAAGTAGACGAGGACGAGGACGATGAGGTTGCCGAACCTGAGGAAGAAAAAGTAGAGGAAGACGCGAAGGAGATGTTCAAGGTGCCAGGGACCGAACGAGCAAATATCTTCGTTTCAGGAGATCGAGAAGGTGTGTTAGGTCGGGTGGTAACAGGGGAAGTCAACAGTGAGTGTATTTCGTCAGGTTGTGTGGGTGTGGGTGACTCATCCATCAAATAAAAGTAGAGGAATTCCAAGCATTTCATCCTAGAATTGCATCAGTAGTTGCATAGCAGATGAAATGGACAACCCAACCTGACTTCGCGTGGTGTTCCTGCCCGTTTCAGGATCTTCACTACTGCTTGGACCCCATTCACTTCCTCAAAAGCACGTAACGCTGGAGGAGAATCTACAAGAACACATAGCAAAGTATCCAAGACAGCAGATGTTAAATGTATCACGGATGCAGACTTTTCTGGTAGTTTGGAACGATTTGCTTCAGAAGAGTCAACGATTGGTGTGTGCCGAGAGGTGAGCAACAACTCAGTCAGAATCTGCAATTGGCAGTGAGGTTGAAATATTCCAAAGACTACACTAAAGAAAGCTAACCTCGAGGGAGAATCGACGACCTAGGAAGGACTTGCTTGCTTGATGATGAAGAGAGACCCCCTGTATTATTGACAAGCCTTGGCATAGCTGAGAGCACAGGGTATTCAGTTCAGCATCACGCTCTTCTGTTATTTAGTCAGTGGTGGTGTTGTAAGAGTGAAACTTCTGCGCACTACTAGTGGAGCTTTTGTTTGTGCACGATTCTAGCTGAGGCATCGTACATTGTATCCAAGCCAGTATCCTGGATGGAACTGTGCCCAAATCAGACAGGTACGTGCCAAGTTAGATAACCCTCACCATTGCATTCGAAGGCATCTTGGAGGTTCAGATACGTGTCTAGCGTATCATCATCAGATGATTGCACACATGCAAGCGCAAGCTGCTGTTCAAGAACAGCTAGAGCTCGATTACGCCTTCCAAACGATGAACGTGTCGAAGTCAACTGTAGTAAATAATCATCATCAACCGAACGCATGCCAAGGGATGATGTTACTCACATCATCCAAGGCATCCTGCAGCGTTTCCTTCATCGAGCTCACTACGGACGGCATCGATGAAGAGACGATTGTTGTAGTTTGCTATAGCCTTAGGCGCCAAAAGTAAACCGCGTCGTTGCCACGTGACTAGGGCGTGACGCGGAATTCGGAAGAGCGCATTTACGACCTCGTGAAGCCTCCCAGGCGGCCCGGAGTACAAGTTCTACACATAGGTGCGCATTCCCAGTCTTTGAAGGTCTCTACTGTTTACCATCATGGCACCCATCCGAACAGTGCGTGTAACAAATATTTTGTTCAGCTGGATTTGCGTTCTCATCGACTGCAGCAATGGACGCGGCTCATTCGCTTCGTCGCCGCAGAGACCTCACAAGTTCACTACGGACAGCCGGTTGATCCCAGGCTTGATGGTGAATCGCAAATTCATTTTATACCTCCTGTGACAGCGTTCTTAGTGTGAAATGTACGCAGTTGGCCTTGCTGCATGGAACAAGCAGCCCATCAGAGCTTATGAAATTTCTGGGTCCGCCATTGACCCTGCTGCTCAGGTTACAAGCAACATTTTGACCGTTAAGGAGCTCCTCTCTCCTCTCTCTCGCGAAGAGATGAAGATAGTGAGGTGCCTGGGTCTCAACTACTCTGACCACGCAGTAAGTGTCGAACTGGAGTTATGTGTGGGTCTTGACGAAAACATAAACAGGCGGAGGCAAACATGGCTAAGCCTGCGTAAGTCGTGACTCTTCACGGGTTTTATCAAACCAAATAACATGGTCGCATAGTGCTCCCATCTTGTTTTACAAGCCCCTGGCATCGATGATCGGTCCCAACGCACCCATCTTCATCCCCAAGGTTGCACAACCTGTCGAAGAACACCTCTCTGATTATGAGGTGGAATTCACCATCGTCATCGGAAAGACTGCCAAGGACGTCTCTGAAGCAGATGCTCTTGACTACGTCCTCGGGTACACTGGTGCAAACGATGTAAGTCCTACACCATGGTTCCCAAGCTGCTCGGGTCTTATACCAGTTAACAATAGGTGTCATTCCGCAAGCACCAGCTGACAACGTCTCAGTGGGGATTCTCGAAAGGATTCGGTAGGTTATTTATCACGGACAATGTAAGTGTGGTTTCACACGATGAGCTTTTATAGACAACACAACACCCCTCGGTCCTGTCCTTGTGTCCAGTAACGCCATTCCCGACCCCCAGGCCATTCCTCTAACTTGCACACTTAACGGGAAAGTTCTCCAGGACGGTAACACCAGGTAATACTTCTCCATGCACCAGGGAGTATGCACTTACCTGGTTGTTGTTAGCGACCAAATCTTCAATGTCCGGCAAACAGTCTCTTTCCTCTCGCAGGCAACCACCCTCGAGCCTGGGTCGGTTATCTTGACTGGAACGCCTAAGGGTGTTGGCTTCGCCAGAAAGCCTGCTGTCGTACTTAAGAACGGCGATGACTGCAGGGTATGGCTGGGCAACGGTATTGGTACGCTCATCAACCCTGTCATCGAGGAGGGCCGTCACAAGGCGATGTTGTAAATCTGTAGCCGTGAAGGAGTACTAGTGTCTATTAACACTTAGATACCACCCTTTTGTTCATATGCATCCGATTTCTTTCTTGAATTGACGATGGCAGGTCATGGATATAAGTACATGGTTGTTGCATACAAAAATTTGTCATTTCAAATGCCACCAAAAGCAATGAGCTTCTGATTCAAATATTCCTCAATACCATGGCCTCCCTCTCGACCTACACACCAAGCGTTCAGCAGTGGCCAAATAAGAAGAACGCAAAACTCACCAATACCACTCTCTTTCACGCCACCGAAAGGAATACTAGTATGACTGATCAACCCAGTATTGGTACCGACCATGCCAACTTCGAGCGCCTCGGCAACCCTCCATACACGCCCCACGTCTCGACTGAAGAAGTATCCAGCAAGACCCACGTCCGAGTCATTTGCTAGGGCGATCACCTCCTCTTCCGTCTCGAATTTCGTCAGAGCCGCAACTGGTCCAAACGTTTCTTCAGTGTTGAAAAGTGCTCCGGCGGGCACCTCAGATAGGACAGTAGGCGAAAAGAAAGTTCCGGCGCCATCCACACGTTTACCACCAACTAACACTTGAGCACCACGAGAAACAGCATCTTCGACATGTCTTGTAACCTTTGAAATGGCTTTTTCGTGGATGAGAGGGCCATGTGTCCTGTGACTAGTTGAGTACGTAGCAAAGAATACCAGAGCACTATACCAACGTTTTTTCATCTAGGCCATTGCCGACTTTAAACGCGGCGACTTTCTCCGCGAGTCGAGAGGCGAAATCGGCGTAGACTGAAGACTGAACATAGATGCGGTTGGCACAGACACAGGTCTGCCCTGAACCACGGAACTTGCATGCGATGGCACCTTGAAGAGGATCAGCTTGGGAAGGCATTCCACGACTTCAAAACTGACCCTCAACAGCCTTATCGATATCAGCGTCATCAAAGACAATAAAAGGGGCATTCCCGCCAGCCTCGATAGAAACCCTAAGAACATGATCATAAAAAACAAAGAGTGTGTCGCTTGGGTAGAGCGTACTTCTTCAGTGTGGAGGCAGCCATGCTATACAAGCCCTTAGCGACAGGTGTCGATCCAGTGAATGACACCTTCTTGACTATTTTGCTTTCACACATCTCGCGGCCGACCTCAATAACGTTCTTTTGAGTGGTAACAATATTAATGACACCGTCTGGAATACCAGCACGACGAGAGAGCTTTCGAACAGCAACGACGGTGAGAAAACGACATGAAGCTTGCATGAATAGTAAGGAACCCACCTCAGCTAGTGCAAGAGCTGAAAATGGAGTTTCAGGTGGAGGCTTTATAACAGCTGTGCAACCTGCTGCGAGTGCAGCACCCAGTTTTCGCGTAATCATGGCAGAAGGGAAGTTCCACGGAGTAAGAATCGAGCTGAAGTACTTGCCCGTGAGACAGAGAATTGGAGAAGTGCATAAAAGGCTCACACAACACCGACAGGTTGCTTTATTACAACGTTTCGAATGTTCGGCATGGGGGAAGGTATGTGTTCTGATGAAAATAATCCGCATGTGGACTATGTGAAACACGAAAGACCTACCTCCGTAGGTCCGAACAGCCTCCTCAGCTGAGATAATACGTAGGAACGGAGGTTCAAGCCATATGATGAAGCGACATACCGTACCACTGCGAATAACATGTAGTCACGTAACACGATTGAACCAACATTGTCAACTCACCTCCATGAAGGATGCACTGTAGGCGTTCTCACCCTTTATTTTCAAGATATTAGCTTGACATGGAAGGGTGATCAGTAGGTGTTACCTTCGCCTCTGTTAAAGTCTTCCCATTCTCTAGTGTCTTATCAAGGAACGTGAGGCAAACAACGATCCATAAATTCATCGACTAAAACACGCACAATGATCCTTGCTAAATCATCATTGTGTTCCTGCATTAGACTATAGAACTTCATCAGAATGTCGTGACGGTACTGTTATACAGAGCACCCGTTAGTATTGTCAGCAGGGATGATAAGACACTAACCTTGGCGGTAGTTTTGCCCCATGACACGAAGGCTTTCCCTGCTGCCGCAATAGCAGACTTAGTCTCTGCTAGGCCCATCTCCGGAACAGTTCCAAGCTCTTCATCTGTCGCAGGGTCTGCAATTAGGTCACTGAGTCAACTCTGTCCCATATGCTCAATAAGAGGGTTATTGCATACTGGTAACAAGAATTGTTCCGCCTTCTGTTGCGTTCATCCACTTTCCATCGATGTATGCTTGATTCTTAATCAAGGATGGGTCCTGCAGATTCCACTAAAGGACGCTCAGTACTTCAAATACCAAAGTATAAGCCTACTTACGACACTGCTGGTATTTGTGCTAGCCATTCTGTACCACAAGCTGATATTACTGGGTCGATTGGACTGTCTGGCTGCAACTGGAGCTTTAACCAGTACTCTCACTACCTGAGAGAATGGGGGTGAGTGCGGAAACATCACAGCTGATCTGCGCTCGCGGAATCAAGCGGATGGGGGGGAGCCGTCCGCTCGAAACAGTTGAAGTCAGGTGATTAAGTCATGAAGCTGAGAATTTCTGGGATAAACATTGAACAAACGCTCTCAGGAGAACTCACTTGCAGCTCTGAATTATATCCAGTCGACGAACCACTAAAAGTTCAGAGCAGTACTTGGTTCGCACAACACCAATGATTGAGCGTTTTGATCATGTTCTAACTTCGGAGCAGTGACACTGAAAACTATTGTCTGAATTCCGATATTCATCCACCAGAAACGCCACAATGGCCGACGAGCAGTACATATCCAAAAAGGCCGTTGCTTCATCCTATCGACCCCGCAGCTATGTACGTCTCCGTCCGCGCGTCTCCAAATCAAAATATCTTTGACACGTAAATACCCACAGGTCATGTCCCCCGGCCTCCAGCGCGCACGCGCACCCTTTCGCTTCCGCAATGCCATCACCGGCCTTATCCTCGCTGGTTTCGGTGTCGGCGTCTGGGCGTACTCCATCAGCGCTGTGAAACAAGATGATTTTTCGGATGTTGACGAGGAGGCGAAGGCACTGATGCGCGCAGGGACCAATGGGGCTATCGCAGCGGATGAAGTCAAGGTTCCCGTGATGGACGGAGCAAAGGTTGGGGCGACGCAGACTCCGAGTAGTATAGCCGTAGAGGCGACGGCTGCTGCTGTGGTATCAAGACCACGAGGTGTGCTTGTACCTACTCTTGAAAGGCGCTTTCCCCGCTTGTTGGACCCATCACGGAAGACACTCGTTTGGGGTGCACCTCCAGTCGACAATATTGGCAGACTCAGCGATTCTGTATAAAGGTTTGATGAGTATTCCCTCCAGATGATATCTCAGGTAGGTTATCTTTTCAAAAGAAATCAGAAGTACGATAGCATTGATCAAGCATTTCGACAGCATGGTACAAGAAATATCTAACAGTAGATCATTTAGCGCATATAATCTAGCCTCTTTTTCACGGCACTGGATGGTACGAGAAATTTCAAATCCAAGAAATCAAGACAACGTAACAGGGAATCATGTTGACGTAACGTCTCATGCACAACCTCTTCACACTAGTGCAGGCCGAGGATGCCACCAATAGCAGAGTAGATCTCCAGCCAGCCCAAGTCTGGAGAGACGGTGCAAGCCTGTTGCACAGACCAATTAAATCAGTTTATCCAGCCCTTGACTGAATGATGACTTAGCAGCAGAAAAAGTACTCACCCGTCTCAACTGTTAGACTTCAATGCCCATCTTCTTCAGGCCTTCCTTGGCAGCCTCGTTCCGGGCCGCTTTCTTCGTCCCACCCTGTCCGCGACCATAAACCTCTCCATCGACTTCGCACTTTACAATCCAGATCGGGGTTGTCTTCGTGCCTTCGCCGGTACCATCGGCATAGATCCACTCGACTATCCTATTAGCCTTCTGAAGCTGCTGGTTGAAGAGTGCGAGGTGGCCTATGGTCGTAGGCGCAGTGGCTGTGAGACGCGGCTGGGGAGGTGAGGGTGGTGGTGAGGACAACATAGAGTCAGGCGCGATGTGTGATGGCGGTGGAACGGGCGGCAGACGATGCTGTTCCCGCACGCGTTTGTAAGCTTCAGTCGTGTAAGGCCCAAAAAGGGCTTTCAGCCATGGTTGCACGCCTGCCAGATCCTGTTCAATATAGAGCCCACCAACGTAGGCCTGTTGATGAAACACGTGAGTATTCATTTGCTGAAGCCATCGTAAACTACGTACTTCGAAGACATCGGCTGGGAAAACGTTGCTCAGTAACTCGGCTCATCAAGGGCTGTGGAAGCTTACCCTGAATGTTGACAGAGGCACGCAGGGTGATCGCCTGAGCGGGATGCAGGTGCAGTCTGGCTGGAAGACCGTACATACGTGAGATGTCGGCAAGAGTGGAGTTTCCTACAATCAGAGCTCTGATTTTCTAGAAATGATGTAGTAAGCATGCATCTTTGACATCGCTTGAGAAATAAGTGGCGTACGGTAGACGGTCCGACGCGTAGATGGGGGTACATCTCCAGGAGAAGACAGGTCACGACCAGACCCAGTACCGTGTCCCCAAGATGCTCGTACCTGAAGAACATATGAATCAGTCATCCAAATGCAAGATTGTTGCAACTGGGTATCATAGATGCGGCACAACCCAACAGTCAAGACTTCTGCTCACTTTTCATTATCTGGACTTGGATCGTGAGGGAGGTCCTCGAAGACGTGATTGGGGCGTCCATAAAACGAACGATGGGTAAAAACTTGCGTCAGGATACTCTCTGAGTTGATTGCAGGCAGCGGAGGGAGGTTGGCAGCATTGAAGACTGGATGGAGTACAGACGGCGGACTACGCAGTAACATACGGAAGTTAGGAATGCGAGAAAGAGCACTTTGCCAGTAGTTGCTGAAACCCACATACTTGATAGACATCACTGCTGATGGGAGGGACTCGGAGAAGAGAGCGAAAACTGTTGGGCTCCTGAGGCTGGCCGTGGTTTTGTGCCTATATGAGGACGGGAACAGGCGGATGGAGATCACCCCGACACGCGTGTCTATCATCTATCAATGCCGGGATCAATAACAGGTTTAGGTGTAGTTCTAGCGCTTGGAGTTTTCGGTAAAGCGAAAGAAACGGGCGCCCTTCGAAGACGGCATATGTGCATGTGGGATCCCCCCTGGAATGCGGCACTCGGATATATAAAAAACACACAATCAACTACGATCAGGGTTGAATGTTGATATCTACTATGCACCCTAGATTCCTCCCCCCCGGGCCCTAAGTTATTGAGAAGTAGATCGGCGGACCAACATGCTCGCCGACTCACAGTGCATTTATTCTCTATCAAAGAGCACCGGTGATACTACACAGAAACTCGATAGCGATGCATATTCAAGACTTCTAAGTGTGGTTACACCCTTAAAATTAATTATGCAGCAGTGGCCATCTCTGAAGCTGTTTTCGCTTCCTCCGCTCGTGCATGTTCTTCCTCAAGCTATCATCGCAATATCAGCAAAACATACATGTCACCACACACTAACATACCTTTGCTTTCGCCTTCATCTCATAAAAGTTCTTATGGAGACCACATTCAGTCTTCTCCTCCTTATTTGCCCATCTCCCAGCACGCTCGCCCGTATCGCCCTCATGACTGGGCTGCGTGCTATGCCAGTCACCGACACTGCGATACCCTTGATCAAGGAGCGCATTCCTTGGAACGTTGTTCTCATGTATGTATGTTTCCACCTGCGCAAAAGACCACGCAAAGAGGGGGTTCAGTTTGAGTAGCCCTGTTTCATCGACCTCGAGCGGCTGGAGGGAAGCACGATCGCCACCCTGAGATTTACGACGGCCCGTGATGACACTACGCACACCAAGCTCCTGATATGCGCGCTGGGCGGGCTCGACCTGAAGAAGATTGGGCTCGGCTGTGTACGGGAAGCTCAGAATAGACATACCTTGATGGCAAAATCATAGATGTCCTCGTCCCTCACCCACAACTCTTCGCCGTGCTTCTTTTCAAAATCCACAACTGTCTCGCATCCCTCGGGCTTGTACACCTTTATATCGACAGCATAGCGTTCTCGTACTTGCTGCACTAGCTCATATGTTTCCGTGAAGTGGTATAATGTATCTAGGAAGATGAGTTTCGGGATCGATTTCCCGGACTTGGAAAGCATGTCAAGCGCGACGAGCCCAGTGAGCCCGAAAGCGGTGGTCTGGTAGAGTGCGGGGAGATGTGTGAGCGCCCATGCGAGGATGTCTTGCGGAGAAAGTTGGGAAAGATGGGCGTTGACGGCGGTGAGAATTTCCGTGCTCAGTGGCAGCTCGAGCGGGGTGCTGAATTGCTCGGTCGTGACGTTTACCATGATGATGAGATCTAAGGTGTTATGTATGTACAAGATAGCGCATGATAAGTTATTTGAGACTTGTCTCTGAGTGAGAAAACCACGAGATGAGCACAAGATGAGCAAGCAATACTCTTTTAGAAAGCTTGCTTATTCATCACAATGCTTGCAATTGCATCATATCCTCGTCTTCACTACTTCTGACTTCATATTTAGCTTTCTCACTGCCCACCGTGGCGCCCACACAAACCTCAGCGCCAGCTGCGCCGCCTGCTACAGCGGCGGTACCGGCAGCGAAGAAACCTTCAGATGGCAGTCGCGACTATAAGTACACACAGGAGATCTCCCAGATGGTACGCCATTGCCAATCTCAAAGCCACACTCATGACGGACTGAACACTCGTAGATGTTCGTTTTTGGCGAGATCCAAGACCCCAACCCAGAGACAGTCAACCTCGTCGAGGACATCGTACGCAGCCAACTCATCGAGCTTGTGAGTTGCTTCGTGTGCTTACTTTAACAATGAGATTCACGTGCGACGCATTGTGCGTACCCTAGATCTTGCAAGCGCGCTCACTCGCGAATCGTCGTGGTGTTCGTTACATCACCGCAGAAGACCTCATATTCCTCATTCGCCATGACCGTGGCAAGGTTAACCGTCTCCGGACATATCTCTCGTGGAAAGACGTTCGAAAACACGCGAAAGACTCTGGGGGAGATGGAGGGGGTGGAGTTGAAGTTGAGACACTTGAGGATGGAGCCGATGGTTCGGATTTCTTCAACGTTGTTACGCGTCCTGGTCCCCTGACATCCACACAGACAAACTGACGACCAAGGCGCAAAAGATCACTATCAAGCTTCCTTGGGAAATTTCAACGATCTACAGCGAGGTACTCCGACAATCCGGTCACCAGTCTGACGATGAAGAGGACGAGGATGACATCGAGGCGCATGAGGCGAGTATACAGCGCCTTAAGGAAGCTGACGATGCTACACGACAAATGACGAGAGAAGAGTACCAGCATTATTCAGATTGTAGACAGGCATCGTTCACGTATCGAAAAGGTGACGTTATTTTCACGCGGCGGGTAGCTTGAAGTACTAACATGACGAACAACTAGCCAAGCGCTTCCGTGACTTTCTCAACCTTCCCCCACACCTGGACCTCAAAGCTAACGACGACACCGTCGATATCGTCGGCTTCCTCGCGTTCGAAATGGTACGCTCCCTTACGCTCGCAGGCCTCGATGTCAAGAAATCCCTCGAAGAGTCACATTTACGAGACGACTACCCAGGCGCTTCTCCTGTCCTTGGCAAGCGCAAGTCACACAACTCGCACAGGCGAGGGGATGAGAGAGAGAAACGCGCGAGGATAGAGGAGGAAGAGGAGGAAGACACACCGCTACCTACTAGCTCGCTATTCTTGCCACCGCCAGAAGCGAGGATGGCCTTGCGGCCGGAACATATCCAGGACGCGTTTTCACGGATGCAAGGGGACTGGTCTCATCACCGTAGTGCGGGAATGCGGAATTGGCGTGGAGGACTTGTGCGCACGAGAGTTAGTCTTATTTAACGTTGCTCGTGGCGGTTAGTGCTGCTATCTTTTATTTACTTATACTACTCACTACTGTATGATATCCCAAGTTGTATGCCGCTGGATAATATAATGCTATAACTGATACTGCACGGGGAGTACAGTTGTTAGCTCCCCCTCAAGGTAGTCGCAAGCTTCCCTCGTTTCCTCTCTGCTCCTGCTCACTTATTGCCAACCGCCATTCCTTATGCACATGTACGCTGTGATTGGGATGTTGTAACAATCGCAATAAAGCTATTGTGTTTGTGACATTGCGTAGTACGAGGATGGATGTGTCGGAAGATATCCCGTCATTGACAAAGTTGGTTGATTTGCAATGAAGTATCAGTTAACCGTGATTTTGAAAATACTGCCAGCCAGGAGATTGATATTTGTGACAATTACATATTTCAGTTCATCAAAAGATGGGTAAAATGAATCCAAAAGCTTGAAGAAAGGACAGGGAAAATAACGAAGAACTTCAAACGACGGTCCTTCAATTTGGTCTGCAAGGCTAAGGAAAACAAAGAAAGAAAAAATCAACGAACATAGCACGAATGAGCTCAGTGGAAACTAACTAGCTATTTCATGATGAGAAAGACGGTCGGGCAGTATACTAGTATGGACAAGGGCAGAGCGCAATATCCCTCTGTGGGACCAGAATGTCGGTCATGCATCATACTTATTGGTTAGCACTTACTGCTTCATACTCCCTATTGGCAACTTCTGGCATCTAGCAAAGTATTAGTTTCGGCGAGGGGTCGCAAAGAAATAACGCACTGATGCGGCAAGAGAGACTTGCACGAGACAAGCCAAGATGAGGACGATATACCACTTTGCAGTAAACATGAATTGGCTGATGAATGAGTGTTCGGAGGAGTGATTGTTCAAACGTCTGTTCAACGTAGCTATATATCCGTGCAGATAAGCAAAGATAACTTAGACATGAGGAACTGGATATCATCTGGGCACGATCCATGCGGTCAGGTTCATACAGGGACTAACTCCCCGCCGCCACCGCAGGACCAAAGAAAACAAAAACAAGTGGGAAGTCGAGAGAAGCTTTTCATAGGTATACTCCGAGTCTATTTTCGTGTGACAGACTCTCCGACCCCCTAACTTGAAGGAGTGCAGGTCGCTGGCTCATGATCGTCCCCTTGGTCTGCCACATCCTCTCCAAGACTGATAGATGAGGAGTGCTGCGGGGACCTTGACGTAGTCCGTGCATATATCTTTACTCACCATGGAGAGGAGTTCTCATGTGTGCGCTAAAAACCGTAAGTGAACGGGCATTTGCTGGTCTAAATCGGCTGAATTGAAGGCCACATGCCGGAGTGGCTGCTCGGTCGGAACATACGAAGTGAGATATAGTTGATGGATATATGAAGGGGTAAGGAACATATGTTGAAGTGTGCACTGATAGTGGAGAGACTCCTAAGGAACAAACGTTGTGGTGTGCACTGATGGATAGATGGATAGATAAGATCCTGGAGGAGCACATGTTGTAGTGTGCACTGCCTGCACAAAAAGGACGTGTTACAAAATATATGCAATCAGGTGGACTGACCGCCTTTTACAGCGAACGAATGACTATAGATACAGGTCTATGCACGCGTCAGTGGGGATCGCGAAGTATAGCTACGAGCCCGAAAAAGGACAGTCCCGTCACAGGGCGTCACGAAGAGTGATGGCGTCACAGGCCATGACCGATCACGCCACAACACAGATGCCTTGCTAATGCTAGCGGCTCATGCCCTTCCGTCCTTCTTTACTTCAAAGGACCGAGATCGAGAGAGCCCTGGTCCCAGGGGCCCGCCAGCCAATGCGATCCAGCGCAGCCCTCGGATCCGAACGGAACAGCAGTAAGTTCAAAACTCACCGATGATATGCCACTGACATTTGAAGTTTTGAAGTTTTGCAGAGGTAGCGGTTGAGAGGATGGCAGCAGCGGATGTGTGGGGCTGAAGGGTGAATGAGTTGCTATTGTCTCGGAGATGGGAGATGCTGAAAGCATGGTGGGTGGGGTAGGGAACGCTGACTCAGAGATATTAAGTACGTGCTCGAATGGCCTGTCGGCCCAGCCTGAAATGCATTCCAATTCAACGCTGATCATAATCGTAACGCAGCCTCGATGGCATTCGCTGTTAAGCCCACTTGGGGGACTTTCGGCTGCATACGATGCTTCCGTCTCGATTCACTTCCATCTCGATCGCGTGATCCACCAATTGACTTGATTTGCTTCCTTCTTGATCTACTGCTTCTTTCTTGACTATCATTCCCAGCACCCCTGTTACATACTTCCGACTGAAGAGTCACGCTCTCTGGGACCGTCTGTTTTCGGGCAAGAAACTACTGGTGAACGAGCATGCCTTTCTGCTAAAACTAGTGGTGACACACTTGTGCAACCACGTCTTCGATGAAAAAAGACGGTCCCAGCGCGCGCCTAGACGGTTGTCACATGGCGCCTAGACAGTCCAGTGCTCGGTTCTCAGTTTGAGAGCTTACAGGTATATCCGAGTTGCAAACATCAGACGCGTCTTGTTTGTAATAATTAATACAACTCTGTCGTTTGCATCTCACTTGCCGTCCACTGCCGTCGCGCATCGCGATCCGTCATTAGTCTAGGCTTTCAGGGATACTGAGCGTGCGTTGAATCAATTACCCTGCAACTAACTCATGGCGCTCTACCAGCTCGCTACCACATGGGACGCAACAATTCTGATTGACAAAGCCGATGTGTTTCTGCAGGAGCCTTCATAAAGTACAGTTTTTAGAAGGCAGTATCGATCTTAATACACAATTTTTTATCTGCCCTAGCTGGAGCGCAACGCACTCGTTTCCGTTGCACTCGAATACCATCGCGGGTTGCTCTTCTTGACGACGAATCGCATCCAAACATTTGACGAGCCCTTTCTTTCGAGGTTCTCCATCGGTTAGTTTTCTCTGGCCTATGTATTACAGCGCCTTGAAATATTCGAAATAACCGCAATCAAATATCCCGAGTTTAATGTCTCGGCCGGGCTTACGATCTGGCGCAAGTTCTTCGAGCTTGCTAGGTGTCCTCTCTGGGGCTGAGGGCCCGAATGGTTCGTCGCCGTCGACGGCAAAGATCCAAGATGCTACGTGTCCCTCTCAGACTTGGAGGCACTGGCACAAAAACCTTTCAATGATCAGTGCACTGTTATTATGACGCCTACTAGATATTCATTATAGAGACGAACCATCAAAAAACTTACCCGGACTGGCATCCTCGGCATAAGTTTATTGTGCGTGTTTCTGCTTCCCTGTTACCCATAACGAGACAGAAAAGAACCACTGTCCCTCAATCATGTCAAGGCTGTTATCCGCACACAGGAGAAGTTTTGACGGAGTTTGCGCAAAGCCGCTCTTAGTTAGCAACTCAGTGAATAACTTTCACTTCGCAAGTATGTATCTGCATTACCATATCAGCATTGAAACACCACCGAATTTCATTCTGGAAGCCTTTAGGCAGATGACGTCCAGTATGAGGTATCGCAGAACATAAGATATCCTTCAAACCGCTTGCCAGCAGCGTGCTGTTCGCGAAGATAGTGATGTAAGTGATTTCTCGTCAGTGGCTTTTAAATGATTTGTTCCATCAGACTGCAACATGACACGGTATGACGAGAAAAATAATGGGCTCTCGTATGTTCCGTACTAGTAGATCAGCGAGGCGTGGACTTGTAGCTATACCGTGACTGGTCTGCAAGGACTTGACTGTTAGCACACAACGATACATCAATGAAGGCACACAACAGACTGTGATTCATGTGCAGGTCGGTGTTAGTACTAAGGTTGTCGGGTAGAATGTTGCATGTGGAGATCATGCACCGTAGTAATAATATGATTGCGTATAAGCTAGCTGGCATGAGCATTGAATACGTTGAGAAGACAAGGTTTAAGCAAGGTCCATGTCAAACGTGGTGGGCACTTTAAGGCCGAAAACTTGTTGGTGCCATCGAAGGAAGCGCTAGCGAGGAGGGTACAGTCAAATAAAAGTGCTAGACCGGTGACAACCCCGGTGAGCCCTTCGAAGGGAACTGCAGCGCCAACGCGTCGAACTCATATGAATCATTGTCCCGAAAAAAGTGTGCTTGTACGCGGCATAACGGCATTATGTACCTGAGTTTGGTGTATGTACATACAGTGATACACTCTGTACAGATGGCATAAAAACGCCCAATACACGTTTTATTCCTCAGATCGAGATACCCATACTATTCCTTGCAATCCTCCAGAATGGAAGAAGTAGCTCATCCCATCATTCGAAGCTCAACACCCGTACGGGCCTTTCATAATCCTGACGATGTAGCCGGGGTCGTTCTTTTCCCTGATAGACGACGTATGGCGACGAACTCGAAAGACGGTTTCCTTCGTGTGTGGGACTTGAAGGACGGCGTTATGTTGAAGGAAAT
>KV448286.1:0-52883 GCA_001658105.1 Rhizopogon vinicolor AM-OR11-026 | reverse complement strand
ATTGGACCAAAACTTTCATCTCAGCCACACACTTGCTATTGGAGAGGATCACTAGGGAATCAAATAATCATTACAGAATCAAGATACATGTCCTACTAGAAATGTAAACTACCATTAGAAAGGAAGGTGTAAATAAAAATGAAAATAAAAGTAAAGGGCAGATTGGGTAGTAAGAGTTAGAGATAAGAGAGCAAGCAATCCTGGGGGAAGGCCCGGAACCAAAGTAGGGACCGCAAGGAGATGACCAGGGGAGGCGCCACGGAGGACGGGCCAAAGGGGACTAGAGGATGGGCCAAAGGGAACCAGATGACGAACCAAAGGGAACCAGACGATGGGCCAAAGAGAACCGGAGGACGGGCCAAAGGGAACCAGACGATGGGCCAAGAGGGAAGGATACCACAAAGGAGCTCCAAGGACCACAAAGGAGAGATCGATTCAAAGGAACCATGAAGGATGCTTGACATGGAAGTGGTTGATTGAGATTTGCGAGGAATTGGATTCTGGAAGTTGATTATTTCGAACGTGAAATTTTTTCAAACGACTAACTAAGCGTCGTAAGTGCCGGCGGCATAGGGCGGTATCTGTGGCGGCGTCGAGTACTGATTACAAATAACCATCTTGAAAGCAAAACTTACGCAATGGTCTGTGAGATATTACGTGTTTCTGTCAGAATTGTGGTTTTCTTGCAAGTCTTTGTCCCTTGATGCAATTTTGCTTATGTTTGTACATTACTTTGTCTTTGGGTATAATCAAATATAATGCCGAGGATTTTTGATTTGATTTTGCTAAATACATATCACCTCGCCGGATTCGTGACAATAATATCCATAGATGTGTGATAATGTGATTTAATTGCCAGCTCCGTCTGGTCATATCAGCTTCGGGCCGATTTCCTGATGTCACCTAAGAACCTTGAAAGAAATTTGGTACATGCCACTTTGCTTAAACGCCGAGGGCTCGTGCGGTCCGTAGCAGCAGGCAAGGTTAATAATGCCGACGCCAGGTGGCAATTCCCAAGTTACATACCTGTATTAACAAAGGTACATACTACAGTGGGACCTGCAAACTTTGTACTGCTGGCAACTGTGGTTGTGCCATAGCTGCAAGAGTATATGCTGCGTCTACATGTACCGTTCCTATCCAAGCTCATGCTGACCGAGTTTCAATATAAATTGAGGGCGAGTCGGCCACAGGTCAACTGCCATCTGAAGTTACTATCATGCAACTCCTCAGGCTTACATCCCGCATTGTCTGTGGTACCCTAATCATTCTTGTGATTCTATCATCCAGCATCGCACTAGCATCGGAGTCTCCTGAGCCAGTGGTGAGTTTCTGCCTTCAATATGTAGAAACTGAGCTCAGAGGCATTGTATTTAGGAAGGTGATATAGAAAAACGCCGCGTCGCATGTTACAACGGCGATAACAAGCCCACTGGAAAGTACGTCGTCCGGAGAACCTGTCTGCGAATCGGTCATGATTCACAATCTCTTCTGTTACAGGTGCGCCGACCTCACACCCAGGGGTATAACGTCAACGCATAATTGTGTCGAGAAAAGAGGTGGCACTGCTTATTGGTGCGTTCATAAGGGCGAGGGTGTCTGTGTTACTGGCAAGAAGCACATGAAGAAAGCGGACATGGAGGGTGGGGAGTGTCTGGCGTGAGGTCTGACGAGTCTGTGTACAACGTTTGGTGATGACTTTATTTTGCGATGCTACACCCCTGCCAAAACTGTGAAAGATTTGATCTCCAAGTCGCTTGTGCATTAGCTTTTTGATCGAGTCACGCACTCCTTGATTCATTAAAGACTCGTGTATTCCATTGTTGCTGCCAAATTCGTTTGAGTTGTTGGAATAAACAAGGACTCGGACAACCTAGGTTCAATGAAACGACTTGCCCACAACATCCGGGCATAGGCTGGGACATGCACACTAACGAACGACGATAAAATGACACTCAAGTAACATACTTATGATTATCAGAATGAGAGAAATCAACATTCATTGCCGCGGCGGTGAGGAACGAAACAAAGGGTCGCTGGATTTTGCCTATGTGAAGCGCCATCAACCGTGCCAGGATAGGCCATCATTGATCAGTCTATTCATGGGTACTAGATACTACCTAATCGCAACGGGGACTCCACGTCAAACCCCAATAACGACTCTTTGGGTAACCCAACTAATAAAGTGTCAGTGCATTGTCAGAAATATTGTCAAGATAAGTCAGTATGCATAGTGCAGTATAGAGAGAAGTTCGCATCAACAGTGAAGACACCTGCTGTTTTTTGCTACTAGGACTCTTCGTCGATGACGAACATTCCCATCTCCCTTGCGCTTTCCCTTGAGATTATAAGATTGGCCTATGGGTTCGAAAAACAAGGTTTTCCATGTATCGCGAGTAAATGTATGCCTGAGACTTGGTAAAGCTTTGGCATGGGGCAGTCGAACGCCAAGGACAAGCAACAGGTAAACCATCTATAACGGCCGAAGTAGAATGCACAAAGCGGGGGCCATGTTGAAAACGTGCGTAAATTCCGTCGAAAGATGCATGACTGTGATCAGGCGAGGTACATCCAATATCACCGCGTCAATTGTCTGATATGACGAAAAAGTTGTTGTTGTTATGTGCGCACGCCGTGCCAATTTTCAACGGTCGCACGCAGCGTAGGCTGCAATAACCTTCATGGTTGACACTGTCCACGCAAAAAGGTGCATGAACGCTGCCAATCAGTTGCATGATGCGACGGTGCCTCGCCGCGCGCCGTCCTCGAACCCACGATCGCTCAGGCCATATGCACGACACCAACTGGAATTCCCCAGGAGACTCAAGTCGAATGGTATTTGAAGAATGCAGGAGATATATGAAAGGTTGGAAAGTGGTGATTTCGTGCTATCGACGCCGGCCGGAAGACGAAGAAGGTGAGACGCGGTGGAGTTGAGAGGATACAAGTAGTAGTCTCTTATATTCGTATATGACATTCGCTATGCTGGGAACAGCTGGGAACGGTGAAAGGTGATGGAATTTGCGAAGCCGGGGAATGACGGGAGGGCAGAAGGGAAGGACAGTCACACGACAGGCCACGCTGTAGCAGCTGATTCTGGAGTGCGGAATCCCATAAATGTATAGTATCAGAGCACCTTACGATGAGCAGACTATGGGTTCATCGCGAAGCACAGCAACGAGACTATGAACACAAATGAGCTAGCTGTGTACGACAGCAAGGAGGGACACAAGGACTTGAAATCAAAGAATCAGGAACAAAGCCTGGGGTTGAAGTCACAGCGCTTAGTCAGCGGCTTACTTTAGAATCCCCTATAATGAGATTGGGCAGGCTTCATTAGGCCTTCATCGGACGTTGCGCCCGGTTCACTCCCAGTTGAATCCGCCAATTCCTCTCTCACAAACAATCACCAGCAGTCATGTCGTCCCCATTACCCTCAGTCAGTACCCAAACACCCCCGTCACTGCCTCCTGCGATTGCAAAGCCCAAGAAGCCCTATCCCTTCTACCTCGGTGGTGTTGCAGCAACCATTGCTGCCTCCATTACTCACCCTCTTGACCTTACCAAGGTCCGCCTTCAAGCGTCGGGCGACAAACGTATGGTAGATTCCATTAAGAAGACTGTCCGCACCGCCGGATTTAGAGGACTCTTCGACGGTATCACTGGCACGTGGATGCGTCAGATGAGCTACAGCTTATGTCGCTTCTGGGCATATGATGAAAGCAAGAAGCTCTTGGGTGCGAACCCCCAGAGCCCTCCGTGGGTGCTTGCGGCGGCGGGTGTCATGGGTGAGCACGAAATTCCATGTCGTACGATTGGGAATATTGAGATCCGAGTTAGCTGGTTCCATCGCGGGTGTCGTGGGTAATCCTGGCGGTGAGTTAATGTTATGTCTTGTGATATCTGTGCACTAAGCAGCCATATTGCCTGATCAGAGGTCGTGATGGTGCGTGTCGTGCTCCAATACTCTGTCTCCGACTCATTCTCCATGCCTTTGCTCTCCATTACGTGACTCCTGTATTATCGAACCATGGGTTGTGCTCGCCGCCCGGAACATCTTCGCCTCAATTCTTACCCCGATCGAATCGTGCCATATCTATCAGGTTCGTCTGCAAGGCGACTTCGCAAAACCACCCGAAAAGCGGTTCAATTACAAGCACTGTTTCGACGCATTATTTAGAGTAAGTGACGTGCCTTGCGCGGTTCCGTGTTACTTGTTTCCTCCCCATCCCTTCGTCGTCGGTCATGCTCCATCCCAAGGACAGTATTATCGTGGGGAGTCGTCGATGCATGAGGCCGTGCATTAGAAAGCGATACAAAGGGAACACAGAAGAGGGGCCTCTTTCTCGCTTGTCCATCCTTTCTTTATACATTCACGCGCCGCTCTATTCCCGACCCCGCTATTCCGTTGTCGTTGTTTTCCTGGATGAAGCATACGTGTTCGCACGCTTGTCATCCATGTCAACGTTTATCTTCATACGCGGGGTTCTATCCAGTCAGGCCACCACTAATGAACCACACGTTCGTATGCCTGATCAGCCTTTCTATGCGGCTTGATGGCCTACGCGGATTGATGGAGGTGACGTCATCGATTTAATGATGAACGATTACTCGTTCCGATCATTTCGAACGCCGCGTTATGCAACTCATCGTGGCGCCTGACCAGTGATGCGACTCAGACTTCTTATTCTACTTTTTTTATTATCATTTCCTTCCAGCCACTTTCCAGCTACACTGAATCATCGCTCTTTGAAATCCGATAATGCTTCTCCCGCAGTGCTGACGTTGTGCTCGTAGATGGTCCGTGAAGAGGGCCCATCATCGCTCCTGCGAGGTGTGGGCCCTAATGTGTTCCGGAGCATTTTGATGAACTCCAGTCAACTGGCTTCGTACGTTATCTCCTCTCTACCATATCCACATGTCTAATTTCTACTCAGGTACGATTTCTTCAAGGCTGAGCTCTTGAAGACAAAGTACTTCGAGGACAACATCGCTTGTCATTTCACGGCCAGTTTCGCTGCAGTACGTCACATCACCTCTCATCAACTAGCGTTTTGACTCCAAATCGCTTTCAGGGAACGGTTGCAACAACCGTTTGCTCACCCGCCGACGTGCTGAAGAGCCGTATCATGAATGCTTCTGGCCCCGGATCCAGCGTGAGTCATGTTCCTTGATATTGATCACCACCATGTCACACTGACCTCTCAAAGTCGACGCTCGGGGTGATTCGTGCCTCATTGGCAAAGGAAGGTCCGATGTTCATGTTCAAAGGCTGGGTTCCCGCATGGACGCGTCTCCAGCCCACCACTATCCTCATCTTCCTCACCCTTGAGCAGCTGAAGAACGCTGTCGACTGGAAGCGCGGAACATTGTAATCGTGGGCTTGCACGATTCCTCCCGATTGTTTACTTGCTTGGAGGGCCCATGGGTGTGATACCACGCATAGATCTACCACAGAAGATAGAAAAGGGAAAGTACCCATAGTGCCGTTATTTACCTATCTTTGTCCGTTCTTCGTTTCGTCCACTCTTTTCTGTTCACGCGATTCCCCTTTTTTTTACATGGGTGTAATCTTGTACTTTGCACTAACACGCTTTGTCGTTCGAGTCGGCCGAAATCTTTTCTGTGTCATCGCACTGCAGAAGTCGGGGTAGGCGTGAGTACTCTCCTGGATGATGAATCCATTATATGCACGGCGTTCAGGATGAGCAGCAACGAATGCTGTCGGGACCGGTCCGTCGAGCTGCGATCGAGTCCGAGTCCGAGCTTGAGTTCATGAATGTTGACTACTATAGGCTGATTGAGTGAGAGAGGGAAAGATGGGATTCCCTATACACACATGCGGAGCATCGTGGAAGGTTTATATACTCCCCTCAGGGGTTCTGCCGACAGTGAGTCGACCCCTATACTGTAGACACCATATAAGTACAAGCCTTACTCAAACTCCTCGGGATTTCGGTATTCTTTGAAGGTGTGTGTATATCCCTTCTTACCCAGTGTCTGGCACTCATTTAGGTAGTAAATAATGGATAACTCTGACTCGGACTCAGAGACTATACGAACATGGCCCTTCGCAGCAGCTCGGTCGACTGCCTCTGACTGTTCTGACCTGCTGACGGCCTTGCTGGCGACAAATGTCTTGGATGAAATCTCAGATGCCAATGACCTCGATTCTGTTGAAGAATACATCAGGATGAAAGGCGTCGTTGATAACAGTATTGGAAGAACACAGCTGGGGGTGGCCTTCTGGCTCTACCCTTCTGGTCTACATGGCCCTTATCATGACTTAGAGGGCGGTGCTGTCGAGCGCCATGGCACCTTAATAACGGTGGAGGCCGGTGTGGACGTGAATGAATTCATGAGTGGGTTGAGGAGTCGGCTCACGAAGAACGGAGTGTATTAAGAGACGAGATAACTCATGAGCATTTTGCTATTTTACAGTAGTTTTTCGGACTCCCGAGTCGAATCAATGAAATAACAAACGTCCTGCACATCATTGGGACATGCACGCGCTTCAACGATGTAACAACACACCTGTAGGATATAAAAGCTGGACAACATCACTGATTGACATAGGAGTCAGTGGGCTAGGTAGCACACGGTAGAACCGTGACGGCGATGACGTCGCTGGGGAGGAGAGGTGGTGCGACACTCGGTAGTGGAGTGGGCTGGATGTGTGCATACTCAGCACCCTCAATATTGACTGACATTTAAATTTCATGGATCATCCAACGATCATTACATTGTCGGGACAGGCTCTTCACGAGAACTTCAGAACTGTGTCACTTTATTACATACTAGTAACGAAGCACATTTTCGCTTCCCCGGGGCCACGCAAACTGTCGAACACTTTCTTTTCTTTCCCCACCTACCACTGCTTTGCAATATCACCAGCAGCTCCAATCCGTGACGATGGTCCTCATAACATAAAACTGCTCTTGTACATAATCTCGCAGATAGTCGCATGCAAGGCTGCCCGCCCACCCTCGCAACTCACCTTTTTCTTGAGCAATTGATATGAATTGCGTCCAAGGCACAATACTCCAGAAGGAACCACTGTCTTCCTTTAAAGTTGATCGTGTCCGGTGTACTACACTAGGAAATTCTCAGAAGCAGCCAGATCTTATTCGTGTGGTGCGTTGCTTACATAATTACAGCTGTTTCAGTAGTCTTCGAACTAGAAGCGGAGTTGAAAACAACACCGCTGGCGCTTCCCAGAACCGCAACAACTGAGGGTATCTTGCAGGTTGAGAAGCTCGCACTCAAAAAGACGGATAGCTGCTTGCTTGACGTCGTGGCTGATTTTACGGAATGCCATGGCAGTAGAGCTGGATTGAAATGCGAAAGTGGTAAAATTTCTAGCCAAGTCCCGATTTGTGCAAAACGCTACTGTGATCACACGATGTTCTGTGTTCACGACTCCATTCGAGGAACCCTCTAAGCGCGGTAACTTGAAATGCTGTGCTACGAGATCGCAGAGTATCTCAGGCAATCGATAGCCCTCGCTTGGTTTTTGTTATCATGCTGCCATTGTGAGCTGGTCCTATGAGGATAGATCTTCTCACTTCGCGCCATGAAGTTGTTGCTAACGGCAAATCAACCCATTTCATCCTTTTCAGACCAGGCTGTTGTACTACAGCTGCCAGTGTTCTGTAGTTTACGCAGTAGTAAGGTGGTCGAACTTGAAAGGCGGCCAATATTGAAGGCTACAGTATGAATTCCCAGACAATCAGCCTCTGCGCAAAGGACGTGCAAGAAAACACGGTGGAGAAATTCACCTTTCGTATTGACACCTAATTTAAATCTGATAGGCAATTGGGCCAAGTGAAAATGTTTCTTCGGTGAGTTACTGATTATCCAATGCTCATGCCCTTCAAACATATTTATGTAAGGCCGGGCTCATGATGACCGTGACTGAGTTTCAATATAAATTGGGGGCGACAGGCTAACTGCCATCTTAGGTTACTATCATGCAACTCCTTAGGCTTGCATCTCGCATTGTCTGTGCTACCCTAACAGTTCTTGTGATTCTACTATCCTTCAGCATCGCACTAACATCAGTGTCTCCTGAGCCAGTGGTGTTTCTGTCTTCAACATGTAGAAACTGAGCTTAGAGGCATCGTACTTAGGCAGGTGCCTCTAAGCTCAGTTTCTACACGTTGAAAAACGCCGCATCATATATCGCAACGGCGATATGAAGCCTACTGGAGAGTACGTCGTCTGAAGAGCCTAGGTAACATACTCATGACCATGATGCACTGACACCTATCATCGCATGATTGGTCAAGAAGTGCCTGCGGGGTGTGCATACGGTACTGAAGATTTTACTTCCTGCCATGATGCTGCACCCTCCTCACTATTCTACTTAACCTACAGCTATGCTGACGGTACCGGCAAAAAGGACCAAAATGATGCAGTATTTAGGCGAACTTTACAGTGCCACTTTGATCTACCAACTTGATAGTTTCCTCTAGGCAGACGAATGCCTAGAGGGAAGACAATTTCAGACGTGGCGGAATGGTCGATTGTACATGAAGCGGGCAGCGCGTGATGCTACCGTTCCCCTGATTAAGCATGCCAAATACCTGTCAAATGCTCCCTTGTCCAGCCCCCTGACCGGGGGATACCTACCCCAACGATCCTGAGGTAAAATGCGTATTTCGACGCCGGTTTGCTTATTGGAAGGGGTTTTGGGGTGCCTGCTTTGGAGAAAACTGTTTGTGATTAACGGATTATCGTGCAGATGCTAGGTACAATACCAGAGACTCAACATGCAAAACTATCATACTAATTACGCCTACGCTCATCTAAAATGCCCACATCACTAAAGTGACAAATGCACTCCACAGAGCGGCGGCAGAGCTCATCTGCATACCTTACACCGTTGGCCTGCCCAGCTTAGTTGCTCCCGCCTACACTGCCACTGCGTTGCACGGAACCGCGGGCAGGAGACGCCAAGGGACCCCCTCGATGCCGGTGCTTGGTCAAGGAGAAATGGAGGATGGCGACGACTCCTCCGTCCCTGCAAGAAAATGGCCAGGTCGTATACGAGTAGCGAGGGCAACGAGGACTTGTCAGGGAAATCGTACTGTTTTGTAGCCGCAGCTGGGACAACGTCCTTTAGCTGTTGACCAGTATCAGAAGGGAACGGTGGATAGAAAAAACCCACCATGGGAGGGGTCCTGCAAAGGTTGCGCGGATAACAAGGGACGAGAAAGATGAGCGTTCAAGTTTCATGGCTTCTGGAACCATAAACATTCTTGGAGGGTCTTAGCCCTGAACTTGCGGCATAACCACGACTACTCGTTTGGAATACACGGAAGTCTTCCACGCGTGCACTCCCCCTCTACGGCGAAATTAATACACATAACTCCCCTCGTGAAATCGCCCAACCAGTCAGAAATGGATGCACCAGACTCCAGCTGTGGAGATATGCACACTCACCGAGAACAGGCACGTCGGTGGGAGAAAGGTACATGCAATTTTCCGAGTGCACCTGGTTGATAAAGTCTCCTAGACCGACAAGAATATAAATCCACCAATCTAGAATACCAATGTATGAGAAGTAGAACAAGCGAAGCAAAGTTTCCCTAGCATATCCTGGATGTGCGAGGTTACATCAGGTGAGGAAGATTCAGCGACGGATACATGACCCAGATATGTCGAAACAATAACAGATATCAATTATCCCGAGGCAGATATCAGTTAGAAGAGGGTCGAAACGGAGAAGTTGCGAGGATGGACTTGCTAAACCATCGATTTGCGAAACTTCTCTTCATCGGAGTGATGCACGGAACTGTCTCATGATGAAGGGATCATCGTTTAGAAACATGACGTTTGCTCAAGAAAATATTGGTCCAGATGACACTCCACAGGCTATCAGCGTGACACACTCTCTCGGGGCATCCGCCCACCTATTGAGAGGAAACAAAATCCGAAGTTTCCGGTGCACCCGATCTGAATCAGACGTGTGTTGATGTCATTGATTGCTGCGAAATACCGGTCTAAAGCCCACGAGCGACACTGCATCAGTACACGCCCACAGTATGGAACGTGTTAGCAGAATAAAGGGTCGCATTTTCGGAAGAGTATGTTCCCTGGCATAGCGCGGAGAGTGTACCCAGAGGTTTGAGGAACCTGTATCTTATATCCTTCCCAGTCTGGGATAATTTAATCATTGTAATCTTGAAACTCACCTAGGACGATAGGCAAGGGCGTGCCGCCGATATCTACAAGGACACTATACGTTCTCGTAGAGTATTAGTCAACAAAAGAAATTTCATCAATACAGACGCACACGTCAAAGAAATCAGCAAGGCCAACTATGCCGCTGTCCGCACTGGCAGTGGATTAGGAAGAACCCTCCGAACCAAGAGCAAGTGTAGACAGTGTTGCATCAGCTTCACACTGTTCAGAACGTAAGGGGAATCCCTCAAGGCAAGGTCAGAGGTGTTGGTGGTATATTGAACGCCCATACGCGTCTGTGCATTTTCCGGGGGCACTTCGGAATTGCCAGTAGAAAAAAGATTCATCACGTTCGTCACCGGCACGTGATCACGTCTCCAACCTTCCCAAGGGCAACTTCGTCATGCGAAGGGGAAAATATGGTCATATGAAGAAGGCGAACCTTCGTATGACCATATTTTCCTTCCCAAGCCTATCAGGCAACCCCGCACAACAAGAGATATCAAATGAATATCTTGGGAAAAAGCTTAAAATAATACAGCAAAGTATGTGTGTACAGACCTAGCCCAACGAGAGGCCTGCAATAGTCATCCCCCAAAAAATGTGTTATCATACAATCCAAACATGCGTGACCACATCAAGGGGTGGAGATTAAATTACTCCCCACACTCATGTGCCCGTACAACGCCTCATGCGGCTCAAGATGGTGCCCCATATTGAAATCAGACGCGCCCGGGAAAAGCGACGCAACGTCCACTGGCCCGTCCCCAAACATATTCATCACATCTGCCGGAGATGACATATACAATCCTGCGGCTTCCATGTCCATGCCATGCGGAGGGTCCATAAAATTTGGCACTGATAGCGATAAACGCCGTGGATAGCGTGACGCCGAAGGTCCCGTGATAGGAGCAGGTGAAAATGCGTTCTGAGATACCGGTTGCGGGCTCGTGGCCGCAAGCGTTGGGTCGACGAAGAACTCGGATGGAGAGAAGGCCTCAGGACTGCTGTGATGCGACCCACCATCGCTGCTGGCACCCTTGGCAGCAACGCTGGGAGTCTTTTTGCGGATGGGTCTTATCCAAGGGGGGCGCGAACTTTGTTCCTGACCTTCTGGGCGGGAAGTTTCCAGAGGGATTTGCGTCACTTGTCCGAGCATATTAGCTAAGTGGTTCACTGACACCAGGAACAAGGAGCTCACAGCGACAAAACTCTTCCATCAGGTCTCCTGACCTTTGTCCACACACATAACGCCCGCTGAATCGCCTCAATAGGCCCACGCACTGCCGAAGTGCTTCAATCGCAGGCTGAATCAAGCGCTGAAGTTTTTCGCTCTTGCAGTTAATCAATATGGCAACAAGTGTTCTTCCAGCTTGCGTGAGCTGGTGAATGACATGTACACCATCTAACAAAAATTATTGGACAATGAACGACAAATGCAGAATGAGGACACTCACAATAAGTCATCAGCCCCTTCCCCGCTACCTGCATGTGCGACGAGATAATACGCAGTGCGCAAGACTGCGCAGCTGCCATTTCCTCCCTCTCCGTGTCCCCGATATCCTCCTCCATCGACGCGTTGAACACCCTCTCCGCCACCAAGTTGGAGAAGCGATGACGATGAATCAGCAACCGGACAAATTGCTCCGCGCAGTGCAGTCGCACGGCCTGGGTGACCCTGATCACATCATCACTCGCAAGTGTCTCCGACGTGTGCGCCCAGTACGGAGGTATTGATCGTCGGATCTCATCCAGCAATGCCTCCTCTTCGCGTAGATCCTTTGGACGCATATGACCAGGTAGTACAGTGGCAGCGCGTAGCAAGAACGGAGACGTGTCGCCTGTCCTGTTGCGCGCGGGTGGTATATCCAACACGGACTCCATCACGACCATGAGTCTCACGGAGGCGATAAATGCACTCATGCGACTCTCCGTTCCTGGAGGCTGAGAGAGCACCCCATCATGGGTGATGAACTCGTCATCAACAACAGCCGGCTCTCCAATATCAGTATCCCGAAGGCGAATCATAGGGGGACGGCCAAATTGAGCAGATAGTTGTTTGTCCCACAGGTATACGCACCAGAACGTGCGCTTACGAACTTCATCTTCGATGGGATTAAAGAGGTCGTAGGTATCGGCCGATCGATGCAAACCAGCATCTATCGACACCGTGATGGCTTCTGATAAGAGTGCAGCTGCTCTCGAGAGCTTTCCTAAACCGACAGCATAGACGGCGGCGATTAGATCCGCCTGGATAGTGTACAATGTAGGAGAGTCCGCAATTGGAAGAGTACGCAGTCGTCCAAATAGTTCGAACCATTGCGTGCCAGCAGAGACACCATCGCTGGGATCCGACCGTACTCGCAGATCGTCGATGTGACGTGACGCAAGGCAACATACAGCTACAATAAATGCTGCAAAACCAGGCTCCCCCCACTTTCTGGGATTGCCATAGTCCTGAGTATACCATGAGAACACGAGAAGCATACCATGTGAATGCCACGCACCGCCAAAAATGTTGGAACATGTAGGAAGGGAAGAATATAGTAAGACGTACACAAATAGCATTGCACTAGGCTAAAAGTGCAAGACAATCAGCAAAAGCACAGAAGAAATGGAAGAGATAAAAATTTACCTGTCCATGAGCTCAGGAACTATAGATGATGTAATAAGGCGCCACAGTGCTTCAGGATTAACGTCAGTGCGCCTAGGCGTCCGATTTGGAAACCAAGTTGTAGAATCGTTAGAAGATGGGCTTGACCATGTCGGATCTGGTGAGTTTTTCTCCGATTCAGATTTGACTGGAGTGTGATTCTCGACAAGAAGATCTAAGAGAGGAAGACCAGAAGTCTCTCCTTGCCAACGGGTGTAGCCCTCATCGTCGAAATACAGATAAGAAGCAGATATAGCCGAGCGTGATGTCTCTTCCGGTTGTTCGGAACCTGATGTATTTTGGTTATGAGAGGACTGCCCAAGCATCGAGCGAAACGCAGTGCTTGGACTTTGAGTTCGGGGAGAGCTCACGGGTGGAGCTGCTGTGAAGTGGGTAGACGGATTCGTAAGCGGGAAAACGTGCAAAGATGGGGGTGGAACGCCTGCGGGAAATGTGTGGTTTGCTGAGGCGAAGGACGCCAGAGGGCTAGCCATACTGTCTGGCGAGAATGACTGGGCGGAGAACGCTGCCGCACCAGAACCTCCAGCAGCAAATACTGCAGGGGGGATTGCCTGAATGAGAGTCTCGAGTTGATGCATCCTATCTTCGAGTGTCGCAGTCCTTCTGCAAGTAACGAATAAGTCTCTGTATCCAGGAGAGGATGCATGCACCACGAACTTTGACTTATGAGGGTGAGTTCGCTTTCCTGGTTCTTCAAACGTGCATGGTGAATTGGCGGTAAGACAAGCCTGGCATGGATGGCCCTCGTCACATTTTATTCTCCTTCGACTAAGTTATGTCAGAGATGCTATGGACAGATAAAAGTGCAGTAAGTACTCACCGACAACGATCACACGCTCTGAGAGATAGCTCGAGTGAGCAACTAGAGCCGACAAGAGACAAAGAGCACGACTGACCTACTCAGCTTGAAACGTCTCTCCTTCAGGATGGATGTTGAAGCTTTTTCTTGATCTTCCTGAGCTGAAGACATGCTGTATTTGTAAAGAAATAAGAGCTGAAAAAGTGAAAGTCGGTTTTGACAGTAAAGAATAAGTATTAGACCAACTGGACGGAATTTGACTGACAAGAAGGTGGAGTCAATAATCTCCCAGGGACGCTTACTCTCCGGCCCGTACCGGAGCTTCCCGGCCGTTAGCATGCCTTGCCATATCGGGTTATCATAGTCACTTACTGTTCCTGAACGTCGTCCAATGACGTGTCCGTACTTTGTTAACGTTTATGCGGTCCGAGCAAGATCAAACAGATCAGCATCATGAAGTAAAAAGGATCGACATCTTCCTACTACAGTTTCAATATTCTGGAATCATCGTCACATCTGTCTTCGACCTTCAAGCTATGAGGAACTGGCTGCTCTCAATATCACACTGCAATCACTATTAAGAACGATGGCGAACCGTTACCCGAGGCACCCAACTCCTCAGCAAGGAACTCAGCGCGACTTGTATAACTCCGCGGATTGCAAAGTTTAAACAGGTGCTGCGAATTTCCCCCGTTCTGCTCCGTGGAGTCCTTTACTAGACCATGCGGAAAGAGCTAAAATGTTGCCCAAATTGCCCGGTTTCGCCATATCATTACGGTTTCGATGACTCCTGAACACACAGCATCACTCAATCAAAGTGTGCATCTCGTAGGGCATAAATTGCATTTATTTGTTCTTCCACAGTGAACTGTAAACTATCGCTGCTGATTGGTTGATACAGCGTCATCCTTGACCCGCCCAAAGGCGCTCAATAAATGGACCTGAACCATTAACACATCTCTCGACGTGTTGCCTAACGTAACCTGGGGTGGAGTAGCTACGACCAGATCAACGTTGACGACACCAGGTTGAAGATAATCCCGACTTGAACAGCGGCGTATCAAAAATAGACCGACCCATCACGAACCCATGCAGAACCAAAGAGAGCGAAGTCAGGAGGGAAACTCGAAGATCAGCACATTATCGGATGATGGACCGAATTACGCGCCTCCTGTAATTTCTGAATCAATATTTTAATAGGGAGGCTCATTGCAAGAGTGAGGCGTTGCAACGTCACATGGTGGACGCCACGGACTTTCATTCTGTCAAAAGCAGTACACGATGTAACAGCAAAGGGCTTACGGAAGTATTGGACACGTCAAGGTGATGACTATGCCGGCTTCCCTCAACCCTTAACGATCTAGAGGGTTCCATGTCAACACACGTCAGGAAGGTCAGCACCTGCAGCATGAATCTCCTGTCACAACACTTGCTTTTACCAGCTGAATCAATTTGAGGCACCCGTTCTTGTCGCTCTTGTCTTATGCGCTGGGAGAATGCTTCCTGTGCTTCTCATTCCAAGATCTGCTGGACCATACGTAGCTGCTCGGAACAACCCCTGAGCGACAGAGTACCGCCTCACAAACTCTGGTGCGCCCTCGCTACAAATGCCACTATGTCGGTATTGGACAGAGGCAACCCCTGATAGTCCTTCAAGTGGAATGATTAATCTCGTACATCGTTTTCTGGCTTTGCGTCGCTTATTCAGGCCCAGGCTGCAGATATCATGAGACACAAAGGTGCAGCAAGTCGGTTGATCTTTTCGATCTTGCCACAAGATATTGCAAGTGATGAATGGTAGTGTTGATCTTAAGACGATGTAGATATTTTAAGGAGAAATACAAGTGTAAGTACACCGCCGGGAACTGTTGCGGGCGATGGTTCGCGGAGTTTTCGTCCTATTTGCGATCACGCCATTCATTCGATACCCGCGGTCTGGCTCGTAGTACGGTACATAGCTACAGATGGTTACACGGGCCAGGCCACACCACGGGTGCCGTCTTTTGCCATTAAAACTACGTTATCGAATTGTCAGTCTTGTCTCCGAAACTCATGCGTTGATTGTGCTTAGTCTGATACTGATTAGTTATTACACTAAGTATATGGCTCTGACGGCTAGCTAATTATATATATCTTCCATGTATAATACCAGTTTTCCGAAGTGATCCGATCATGGGAGACGTGAGGAGATCTACGAACTACGAGGCTAACGCTGTATGATAATCCGGGAAGACTCGGACGTCACCTGAGGCCTGGGGGCTGGCACTGCACTCGATGTAGAACTTCTGGTTCCGCTAAATTCCCTCTTGGTATCAGTAGACGTCCAGGCAACTTTGCATGACTGCATGTATTTCAAATTCCATACCCTGTGGCGAAATGTGAACCAACGTCATCTCCATGGTAATTCCAGCCCTGCTTCGTGGCGCAAGTAGCGCAAAGTGAATTTGACCTGGTCAATCTAATCTGGAGTAGGAACCCTGGACTCTGGGGTGCAAATGTCACGGTACATGTTCGATCTTCGTTACATATCGACAACCCTTCATTAATTTTGCTCGGCCATGTACATGCATACCCCACATCACCCAGAGTTATACTCCAGGCTCCAGGCTCCAGGTCTCCCTCCCAAGCGCTATGTACTGCACTCGATGGGCGCGATACCTCAAGTGGGTACAACAACGGGAGTTTTCCAACCCATATGCCATTTTACATAAGTCACGACCGATCAACTTTCCGGGTGACTCCGAGTGGAACACTCTCGTAGCGCGCGTCTGTGTCGGCTCCGAGGCCTCCCACTTCTATAATGAGCACCATCATTTTCCTGCCGCTCTAGCAAAGTTCCGTATCCCTCCCCGGAAAGGTAGGTCTCATAACGTGAAATCAATCATAGTTAAGCGTATATTGGAAGCTACTGTAAAAAACCTTGAATGAATTGAAAAAAAAAAAAAAGGTATTTGAGCTCGCTGTTGCCCACAGTGAGCTCGAAGGTTTTGGGAGTGGGGCCGTCGTCATTAGTATTCGTTTATCCGTGCTATGTAGATAAGCTCCTTGGGAACCTTTGGGCCTTATCGTCGCCCGCAGAAATCAGTAATCTAGATACTTTTGCTGGTGCACGGGAAATGGCTGTTTCTATCTGTTCGTTAGCGTTCTCGTTTGAGGTAGTCTCGAGAGGAGCACTCCTTAGGTTCAATAATGGCACTTCCCTCCTCAAAATACCGCTTATTCTCTCGTCTGCTATCGCAGTGCACATATCGTTCGCACTCCACCGTCGCCCCACGAGTAGCAAGATTGTTCGCCGAAGCTTTAGTAATGAGTTTGGCTCTGTGCAGGTATTTACTATTCATCGATTGTCCACGACCCTCTGTGCAATTACCTGGGCAGTTTCTTGGGAAGAAATCGTTATTACTGCCTCTCACATGACATAGCCCAACTTCTCATGATGATATAACAAGCAGTCGGATCACTTCGAAGGATCATTCAGGACATGCTAGCTATTTCTCCTTGTCTTTCCGGCACTGCACTTGTTATTGTCGGGGGATTCATCCGCTTGTGATATTTTCGCCCCCTTGGTCTTCTCTTCACGTTCTCGCTCAGTGTCCGCGATGGGCGCACCGGCTTACCACAGCTGGACCATATGCGGCTGTACTCCATCTAGCAAACATGAAAACTATTATAGTGTACACTGGTACGCTAATGTCGAATGGATCACTGGTGTTAATGCCCAGTCGATACTCTGGGGTTTTAAATACCCCTAGACTAAACATCATAGGGTGCTTGCGGGGAGACAATTACTGTAGTAATCATTGTGCGTAGGGTCAGCCGACACTGAGAGGACGAAGTCAAGTGAATTTCTAGCCTAGCCTGGGGTGAGTGGGAGAAATGGGCTAAGTTAGTCAGGTATTGGCTCATACCTGGCATCTACCAAACCGGTACCCAATGCACAAGTCGTGATAATAAGTACATATCCTGCCGTGACACATGTGCTACTTATCTGAGAAATGACTTCGTGGGCGTATGGATCGCTCCAGGTATAACGTGCCACGTTCTTGATAGATGCTCACAACTTGCTCACAACGTACAATTAATGGATCTTATATATATAACGAATTTCGTAGAGGAACGGGAGGCACCTGGATATCGCGTGGCCGATGTCGGACAATGATTGGATAAAATTGTACTGTGTTGTGTACAAGAAGTCCTTTTCATACTAATTGTCCGCGCACCGAAATGACGCCGGCGGTCAATGTATGGACGTGACGTGAACACAGGATCTAACGCCGTGCAGGTAGTAAAGCTAATATGCACTTTCACAACGACGCGCTAATATACTGCAAGTGTGTCAACAAAACTCCCAGAAGCCTGAGCAAGGTTTATGAAACAAGATGATATACTTCGTCGAACTCGGGGTCATTGAAGATGCCACCAGGCGAAAACGGATCTGCTTCGCCTAGCTCCCACTCTCCATATCTAGGCTGCATCCCAGTCGCGTCGCCTTCAACAATTTCAAACTCTCCAAACTCTTCCCCCTCGTCCGACACCTCAAGGTCTATGTCAACATCACATACACGTGTTGCACCACTCTGCTCGCGCTCCCTGAATACAAAATCGAGAGTGTGTCTTGTTTGTTCCTCGGCGCAAATAACCTCGATGGACTCGAGGCCAGGGCAAGGGATGGTGCGTGTACATGCGTCCACAAAAGGCATCTGAGTGGGCAACAGAGCTTCGAGTGCATTTGGCGAGCGCCGTAAAGACAGATGACGGAGTTTCGGAAGGGTAGCCATGAGGAGACTGAATGGATATATGCATGCATTGACGCCGTTGAGCGATAGTCGCTCGAGCTGTGGAAATGGTGGCTTGATCACCAGATTCGAGGGAACTTCCGGGAGGACGTCACATAAGTCGAGCAAGCCAGTCGCACAGTATGTCACGAGAGGGCCAGCGTCCTCGTCATCAGGGCTGGCCATGGGATTGGCGTCCTCGATAGAAAGTGTGACAAGGTTGGGGGCGTTAATCTGACTGAGCATCATGGCAGCATCTTCGACATGGGTATACCCCACATGAATTTCCTCAAGCATGGGAAGTGATACCGGCAGACGATCGTTTTGTCGGATCCCCTTATCAAACCTCGGTCCGGAGACCCTTATGACAAGTCTTCGTAGGAGGGGACAAGCTTTAAGGATCCGTGAAAACTCGTCGCATGTTGCTCTGACTTCACGGCAGTGCTGTGAAAGTTCCAATGACTGTATACAGCCAGAAACACGTGAAAGGGGTTGATCGAGGGCTGCGCCCAGAGTATACTGACAGAAATCTGTCCAGTTCAAGTGAACACCGACTAGAGTTATGTTTCGCAGTTTCGGGAGGGGTTTATATTGTGCGGGAACATCCCTATTGGGATCGCCCATCAAAGCAGCGAATGGGATCCCACCGATGATCGACTGGGAAGATGGAGTGAATATATCCGAGTGGCCTAAGAACTCATTGCATCGCATGAGCATTAAGGTCTCAAGGTGAGGAGCGCCTGAGCCCTTTGTCACAGTGGGCACACTGAGACATTCAAGGGCGACACGAAGCGGCGCCCAAGTATCGCTGAGGATCGTCAACGAACGCCATCGATACATCTGCGGGAACAGAAGGTCGAGAATTTGGGGAATAAAGGCGGCAAATGGGGAGGGTGGTGCACCGTGATTCGGACATTCTTCCCTGAAAATAGTAATGCTTAAATGACTATTCACTAAGAGAAAGGTGTAACTTACCCGTCATCTTCGAAGTCCCAATCAGGATCTCGAGTATCAATGAGAATGTCCACCGGAGAATTTTGCGACCGCGCGATATGTGCAGCCAAGCGCTGCACATCAAGGAAAGTGGTATGCCGGGGCGTGTATTCGTCACCAACATCGGATCCAACTTTGACGTGGACGACCTGCTCAAGACTCATGACGAGGCTTGACCATAGTGTTGAGGTCGATAGTGCAATGTGTCTCCAATGCCGGTGTACGGACGCCAGTACCGTTGGCATTGTGACACTGTCAGGACTAAAGGGGACTTGATATCTTTGTTTGAAGTCGCTGGTTGAGGATAAGGTGCTGTGGGTGGCCAGCGTGAATATGTATGAAAGTATTTCAACCGGGAGGACATTGATATGACATGGGTGGCGAGAGTAGCAGTTCATGATGGATTGCGAGTAGAGAAACGCCAACTTGATCACTCATATACATGGTCGCAAATCTGCGGAGTGCCAGTTTCATTCCTTTGTCTCGGCTGTCGTGAAAGACAAAAGAGAAGGCTAATGTCATCAGAAGTTTGCCCACGCTTTATTGTTTCGGTCAACCCCGGAAATTGCTTCCGTTCCCCAATATCAAGCGCTTGTGTTAGGTAATTCAGCAGTAAGATTCCATGTCATAAGTTCGTCGTATTGGCTACGACGTGATCAAAAAGTGAGTGGCACTCGAACAAAAGTGTGTCCAACTCCGACAACAGTCCACTTTCCCCATTCCTTCACACTTCACTTTCTGCCCCAGTCTCCTGCGAATGTGAAGGTTGATGATATTGGATATTGTCTAATGTCAACGGTAGAGGCGTCTCGTAGGTTCGGTCGTTGCTACTTCGAAGGCGAAATAGAATTCGCGATGCTAGTACGCTATGAATGACAATCTGTAACCTAACACAATGTCAGTGGGTTTGAGACCATCCGGTCAGTAGCCACAGGATAACTGATGACATACGTATCAAACATGTCACTATATGCAATCTGTAGACAAGGAACAGAAGATAAGCGAATCATTGCAATTTAACAGACAATCGCCTACGCACGGGAAATGCAATGCCGACAATAACATTGGTAACTGTGATAGCTTTGCGAAATGAGTTGCGCAATAGTACCTCTGGAGTCAATCATTTTCACGCACTGATGATACACAATATGTAAATCATGCCATCGCAGTAGATGGTGGTGACAATCGAGCTTCGGAAGTCCTTGTAGTCGTGAAACCTCTTATAGGCGGTAAGGAACAGTATCACTGTAGGTTGTGGTCGCATAGGTGGTCAAGCTGATAGTACCCCGTGTATGACACTGACCACATTCATAAATCGCCAAGATAGAGTATACCACCGCACCATTCCTTGACGCCTCGAAGAAGCATCCTGTGGGCTCCGCTGATAACGATAATAAGACACTTGTGTTGAAGCGCAAATGGACATGAACTCACTTCCTGGAATTAACGGAGTTGGATTGCGGTTCACGACAACAGCAGCAGTTATTGTCACCTATGGCAAATTCCAGGTCAATACTCTTGCACCCCTGATAGAACACGCACCGCGGCGTAAATCAATAATCCGATCAACAGTTTTTTACTCCTCTCCCAGAACGCCCATGTGCGAAGAAGTAGCAAGCCTATCAGAGAAGCATATTCCCCCATACGCTCGACATCGACAGTAATTCGGGTAACGCACCTTCTGCAGCAACAATACTTACTATATGAATAACTGACAATTGCGTTGCTGAGTTGAGTGAAAATCAATCACTGGTCACGATGACTCACTATTCTCTTCCAAATTGGGTGGGCACTTTGCGCCATGCAGTCAGTTTATCATAGAAGCATAACCCATTTCCTAATTTTCCTCACCGGACCACTGACATGGAGTGCAGCTAAGATATGCCCATCAGCAACATGCAATAAGGAATATCCGTCGAAGATGTGACTCACCATGTGCAGTCAATGCAATGCCGACGAAGGGCAAGTATCGAGATATGGTGAAGATGATGCGAGTTATATCCCACGGTCTGGACCAGGTCAATTTTACCTGCGCAGAGTAAGAACAGTCATGAAAAAAGATCATATGCTCGACCTCATCCTGAAAGGTGATACAATAATCAAATATCTGAGAAGTTGGAATTGAGGATCGTTCAGCGGAAACACAACAGATGCGTTCGATACTCACGAGAATTGCAAGACCACCGACTGAACGGACAACGTAGTCAGCACACCGTCCACTTTGGACGTTCTAAGGGCACTTACTATTGGCATACTGAATCCAAGATCAGGTGGTACGTTTAGTCTGGAATTTATCAACTGTGCTCATTACATACCTTGGACGTTTGTAAACCCGCTATCTCTGAGACCGAAGACATCTAAGGAGAAACTATCGTTACAGCACACGTCCTTTTAGATTTGCCCGCAAATCATGAAAGGATCAATGCCGTCGTGAGCTTTACTTAAGTACGATTGTGATTACGCCTGTGACTGGGCTTCCCATTCGAGAGAGCGTACGGCCACGACACAGCAAGCGGGCAGTGGACGGAATATTGCCATTCGAAGTGACCGCCCACGCACGGTTATGGGAACATCACATAGAATGCTTATTGGTAGTACTGCGCGCAGCCTTCGCAACTTTATATCTGATGGTGCAAGAACATCGTTGGAATGACATCATGTCCTTTGACGTGATCGTACCTGGAACCATTTCCCAAGGTGCTGGTTCTGATACCTATACGATTGGCTCTGATTAACCTTGGCCAGATACTTGGCACGCAGCACAGTGTAGGACTCGGAAAATGATAAACAAGGGTCAACAGGTTTGCGTCCTCAAAGGTCAAATGCCCTGAGATAGCGCATTCGTTAATGCGAACTGAAATCAGTTAAATGACCACGGTTCTGATATCTTCCCAAGCAGTCGGGTAGTCGCCGGGACGTACAAAGTGGTGTTCAGATCATCATGATCTGACGAACAGGTCCTTGTGGCATCGCTTACCACATCCTTGTCGGTATCCAACGCGATCGAGCGATGCAAGACTTTGCAAGGCATATATGTGTGAGCGTGTTGCTATTAAACTGCGATATCGATGCTTGAAAAATCATGGAACAGCGACACCTGCTCCAACACGAACACTAATACGCTAATGTGCCAATGCATTCAGTCTATCCACTGGTGATCTTGCATTCATGGAGGTAGATCATTTCCATCACCTGCCTGTCTACCTATATCCATCGTCCGTTGTCGAAAACCAGTTGTGTTGGAAGGAAATGGTCGGTGGAGTATCCATCGCGGCCCGATGTTTGATACATACCCACGCAGAAGAGAAATAGTGAATAACCTCTTGATATCGTCCAATAATATACTTCGCCGTCCTCGGGCTCGGTGCAAAGGCGAATGGTCTTAAAATAGTAAGATATACTACACGGAATACTGAGTACTCACTGTCATGCGGGAGATTCTAAAGGAGCCATTGACGAGCAGGACTTGTAATAGGCAGAATAAGATGCTTGTGAAGGAGGGGCTTGATTCAGATAACCACGAATGCAGCAATCCAGAGGGAACGATGAAAATTTTGTAGTCCATGGAGAACGGCCGTGTTCCCTGAGAGGGAAACAGTATGATGTGAGTGAAATTACTGCCAATTCACTATGAAGAAGTCTGGTGCTCACCGTTGACAATATTGATAACGTTACGAGGACCCTATTACTGGTTCATGCCGCAATGTGGGAATCACACAAGAATGATACATTGCTCCTATTCTCAAATCGGAGGTGTCCCAAGATGAAATACATGTGATGCCGTCCAAATTCTTATTCCTAGCGGTCAGTGCGTAAAATACCTTTGGGAAATGCGTATGCAGATGGGAAGCATAGTACACTGGCGGTTAATAACCCGTATTGGATTTCATCTCCTCGTCCTTGCAGGCCAAGTTAATAAAGTGGCAACTGACCTTCTATAATATATGTGCAATGCAGATGCTTTTGCTGGTACTCGGAAACATATGTTAGCCATGCCGAAAATACGAGACTATTGTGGATGCTGACCATAAATCCGATCATAGAGTGAGTTTGCATACTTAGATAGATGGCGAGTACGTGCGGACGCCGGATATTATTATGGGTGATGCCTCGGAATAGGCTGCTATGTATTAGGTAGACAGGAATAGCTTACTTATTTCGTGGCAACAAGTCGGCGATGTGCTGGCACAGTAGACTGAAATGATCATGGAAGAAGGCGCAAGTGTAACGTGTTGTGCGTGTTGGAGGGGTGTGAGCCTGATTACATCACTCGCCTATCGAATTGAAGGTCAGACGCTGCAGTTATGGAGTAAGTAATTGATAACACCAGTGCTCACACGGTGAAGCTTTGGTGTCCGAGCGCACGGCTATGTAACAAGTTGCCAGTGCGCGCTTCAAGGACAACTATGTTGAATAACCTCCAGAAACACGAACGAGTGAGGAATATCTTTAGGCGACGCTGCGCGTGTGATATTCTAAGTGAGTCCGAGGTACAAGGACGAATGCATTATGTAAAATAGACACTGGTTGAGCACGTGACTTTAGCCCAAAACACATCCTTTGGGTTGTAACTCAGCTTCAAATTAGAATTAGCGAGGTTTGTTCCATCATCCTGTGTGGATGTACTTTAGTATCAAATTAAGAATGTGTAATTTCAGTGAATTGAAGGATGAGTAGGCATTTTTGGGGCAAGCCGCAAATGTACCATTGTGACCTCATGTGACCTCACTAAGATCTTTTCAAACACTATAATGCCTACTCGTCTCTCTGTTCTAAGACTCCCCGCACATAATAATGAATTTTACCCAGGTTTCATGCACGTGGAGAGCTAGATGTAAATTCACGCTAGGCCACATGATGAACAAGGGAATCTATCTTAGAAGGATGTCTAAGCTTGGTGTATAAAGCTTGGTGTATAAACAATTGTGGCGCAGCTCTCTTGCTTCGCGCCACAATCAAGTCAACACTGTCAGAACTTGTAGTCAACTCGTCTCGTTAGATTCTTGCTCCCGCCCACCGCACCCTATGTTGGATAATAGGTCACAACGCATGTTTATACTTACTTACCATACATGGTATTCCGGACATTCCCGATACACTCACTTAATGCGTACACGTTCATTGCTACTTTTCCTCAGTCTTTCTATCCGAGACTGAGGGATTACTCATATCGTGTATCTAGTTCCGACAGGCCACGATATTCTACACCCTATTCAATGCTGCGTCTCGTATACCAAGCTCAATTTGGCAGATAACATCCTTTCCTACTCCCGCCTCGACTTCAGAAGAACCAGCCAGCCGAGTCGTTGGGCCCATCCCGCCCTCACGGCTCATCTTCATCTCTTCTTAGGTCAGGCGTATTTCGAATGAAAACCCGTCGGGTTTTTGTAGAATATCGTGGCCTGTCGGAGACTAGATACACGATGTGAGTAATCCTACTATAAGTTAGTACGAGTTGTGTAGCTAGGAATGAATGGACGTACCCTCAGTCTCGGATAGAAAGGCTGAGGAAAAGTAACAATGAGCGTGCGTGCATTGAGTGTATCCGGAATATCCGGAATACTATGTATGGTAAGTAAGTATGAACATGTGTTGTGACCTATTATCCAACAGTTTTCACCCATTATTTTCTATCAGATATTCTGGTAGGCTGCGACCAATGATTGCCATGACAGCCAAGAGCCACTCCACGGCGTTGGTCCTCAATAGGCGCAACTACTTCTAACTACCATCGCAACTCTTCACAGTGTCAACCCACATCCTTTGGCTGTACAAAAGTTGTAATGTATCATTATACCATTATAATGCAAGTGCTAGGGAGTAGGCTCACCCTTTCCTCTTATAAACAAGTGGGTTCTTCTTCCTCATTGAGCGCGCAGCATCCAAAACAGTCACAGTTCTGAACGTTTGTGATTATGTTTGCTGATGTGCAGTAGAACGAGAAATCTTTGTCATTGTTATAATTCGGCGTGTTTCCGCACTCGTAATGATCTGCGAGCAGGGAACATAGTCGAAGGTCCGCACATCCAAAACATGCTGAGCGTACTCACCCTTATTAGCGCAGGGCCCACCAAGAGGGCTCGAGGCAGCGGCTGTAGCTATGGCCGCCAGTCCTAAGGCAGATGTGATCGTAGTGGCGAGTGAGATGAATTTCATTGCTGCGATTCGAGAAAGCTGGATGATTTTTTGTTTTCTGCTATTAAGCTGAAAGCTAGTAGTACTTGATTCCCATACAGCAGTGTGTGACTCATCTACTGACGTGGCGTTCGAAGGCTAAACTTTTTTTTTTTTTGAACGTCGTGGCTCGAGACCACTGATTTCAGGCAACTGACAAAGTCAGCCCCGGTCAGCCCGTTAGGGGAATGTGAATTGCAACACGTCGAGGGAGAAATGCGTTTATGCAGACCAGAAGGGGGTGCTGTGGCGCGATGTGCAATACCCATTAAACACTCTTGTAGTCGGGCTTTGATGGCACTCAGCCGTCGCGCCCCTAGGTTAAACCTCTTTGGCGGGGCTCTTGACGCAGTGGCTCCGGAAAAATCCACTGCCAGTGGCGCGCTCGATCCATCATTTTTCCAGCCGACAGAAAGTGGAAAGTCTTGTATGACAATCTTGGGTAATAAATAACTCGGCTATCCCGTGGGATGAATGAATATTGTGAGCAATTATTCATTCACGCCACGTCTCGAAAAACCCGTTACCTAGCAGGCTTGTGAACAGGGTGAGCTCATGTAACCTGCGTGTCAATTACATAGTGTGAGTACAACTCCGTCAGAGAAAGAGGTCGTGCAAACGTATGTACGGAGCGTACAAAACCCACAGGATTGTTGTCGCTCTCTCCCGCTGTGACACTCGATGTGCTAGTACTAAGTGCCAACTGGTAACAATAATGCTGAGAGCAGGGACACTGCCAGATTATTACATCACTCTGACACGGCAGCTTCCTTGAAGCAGTTAGTGAGAGTCATTTGCATCCAGCCAGCGCGCACGCAGTGGACTGAAATGATTGTGGCAGAAGGCACAAGTGTAACGTGCTATGTATGTTAGATGGGTGTATGCCAGATTAAGTTTATCGAATTGCAGATCAGACGCTGCAGTTACGGAGCAAGTAATTACATCCATAACAGCAGTGCTCATGCCATGATGCTGTGAAGCTTTGGTATCTGAGCGCACGGCTGACAAGTCGCCAGTGCGTGCTTGAAGGATAAATATTTTGAATAACCTCCAGAAACCTGCAATGTGATAAACCAAATGTCATTATACATCGACATGTTAGAGTCTGTGAAACTACTAGCTCCCTCAGCACCAGTACATGCATGCAGCGTCGCCCAAAGTCGCTACATTTCACACTCGCCCAGGCTAAGTTCTGTTCTTCAATCCTCGGGGTCCTTCGGGGTCCCAAGTAGGCGCAACTACTTCTAACCGCCATCACAACTCCTCACAATGTCAACCCACAGCCTTTGGTTGTACAAAAAGCTGTAATGCATCATTATACCATTATAATGCAAGTGCTAGGGAGTAGGCTCACCCTTTCCTCTTATAAACAAGTGGCGACTCCGTCATCGACCGCGCAGCATTTCAAACAGTCACAGTCCTGAACGTTTGCGACTATGTTTTCTGGTGTGCAGTAGAACGCGTAATCATTGTTATTGTTATAATTTGACTTGTTTCCGCACCCGTATTGATCTGCGAGCAGGGAGCATAGTCGAAGGTCTGCACATCCAAAACATGCTGAGCGTACTCACCCTTATTAGTGCAAGGCCCACCAAGAGGGCTCGAGGCGGACACGGTGCGTGCTGTAGCTATGGCCGCCAGCCCTAAGGCAGATGTGACCGTAATGGCGAGTGAGACGAATTTCATTGCTGCGACTCGAAAGTGAGCTGAAAACTAGCATTTGACTTTTATGCAGCAGTATGTGACTCATCTTCTGACGTGGCGTTCGAAGGTCCGACCTCCTTGGCGACTCTGAAGTGGCTCTAGAAAATTTGCTGTTGCGCTCGGCTCATCGTGTTTCCAGCCGCCAGCAAGCGGAAGGTCTTATATGTGTAATAAATGATCCGGCTACTTCATGGGGTAATTGGATATTGTGCGCAATCATTCATTCACGCCATGGACTTGTTAACAGGGTGAGATTATGTTGCCTGCGTGTCAATTGCACAGTGTGAGTACAACTCCGTCAGGGGAAGAGGTCACGAAAACGTATGTACAAAGCCCACAGAGTGCACGGAAATAATGTGCCGTGTTCCCTTGGAGCCTGATTGGACTGTTGTCGCTCTCACCTTCGTGTCCTGCTGTGACTTGTGTGCTGGTACTAAGTGCCAACTAGTAATAACAACTTGTACTAACAGCAGGGACACTGCCAGATTAATACATCACTCTGACGCCGCAGCTTCCTTGAAGCATTTAGTGAGAGCCTCGTCAGCAAACTAGGGGTTTTCCACAGAAAGGGTTCTGTCTGTGCAGTACTGTGCAGTACAGTCCAGCACTGTGGGAGCTGGAGAACTTCTGTGAGTCTGGACAGCCTACCCAGGCTGAGCATTTGCTGATCCGGGGAGCCATTGCATCTAGCCTATTGCGCAGGCAATATATTGGTGCTTTTGAGTGTCTAGGCGCACAGTCTAACAAGTTGAGGATTATATTAAGTGAACTCCGAAAATCTAAGCGAGTGCTGTGCGCATGTGAGGCAGCTAATACTCCGAATCTGACAGAAATTGCTTTACACCACGCTAAGTGGTCGGGATATTCGAGTCTGATGGCCTAATATACATGCGTCGCGCACTGGCAGGGACTCGTCCTCAAGGTGTAATTCGAGGTCAAGTGTGACATGTAGTCGTCGAGCAGTTGCAGTTTCGAGTTTCGGGCTACTTGAGTGTGTGCCTATTAAACACCCATGTGGATCCTTGCAGAATCGTGGAGCGGCGACGCCCGTTCTGACATGAATGCCAATGCGCTAATGTGGCATTAGAGCGCACTGGCACGGCTAATAAGTTGCCAATGCGTGCTTGAAGGACAACTATGTTGTTGAATAACCTCCAGAAACCTGAGCAAGTGAGGAATGTAGTGACTTTGGGCGACGCTGCGTGCATGTACTGGTGTTGAGGGAGCCAGTAGTTTCAGAGTCTAACATGTCGATGTATAAATGACCTTTGATTTATCACATTGGAGACTTTTTTTTTTGGATCCTCCGAGTCCTAAGTAGGCGCAACTACTTCTGACACAATGTCAACCCACAGCCTTTGGCTGTACAAAAAGCTATAATGCATCATTGTGCCATTATGAGGTAAGTGAGTACTAGGAAGTAGGCTCACCATTTCCTCTTATCAACAAGTGCCACTGTTCGGACGGATCTCGCAGCATTCCGAACAGTCACAGGGCTGAACGTTTGTGATTATATTTTCTGATGAGCAGTAAAATATGAAATCCATGTCGTTGTTATAACCCGGCTCGTCTCCGCACTCGTATTGATCTGCAAGCAGGGAGCATAGTCAAGGTCCGTGCATCCAAAAACATGCTAAGCGTACTCACTCCTAAGAGCGCAGGGCCCACCCGCGGGACTCGAGGTGTCGGCTGTAGCTATGCCCGCCAGTGCTAAGGCAGATGTGACCATAGTGGTGAGTGAGACGGATTTCATTGCTGTGACTAGAAAGTGAGCTGAAAGCTAGTACTTGGCTTTTGTACAGCAGTATGTGACTTATCTACTGACGTGGAGTTCGAAGGTTCGACCTCCTTGGCGAGGCTCTCATCAGCTAAACCTTACTACTACTGAGTACTATGTAGTTGCCGCGTAGTGCCGAAAAGTGCCTTGAGGTTTACATAGCTGATGGGCCTTCAGTGGCTCCGGAAATTTTACTGTTGCGCTCGATTCATCGTGTTTCCAGCCGCCAGTAAGTGGAAGATCTTATGAGGCAATAAACTTTGACTCGGCTATCCCATGGGGTAAATGGATATTGTATGCATAATTCATTCGCGCCACGGCTCGAAAACCAGTTACCTAGGGAGCTTGTTAACAGGGTGAGCTCATATTGCCTGCGAATCCATCACAGTGTGAGTACAACTCCGTCAGGGAAAGAGGTCGTGCGAACGTATGTACAGAGCGTACAAAGCCCACAGGAGTGCACGGAAATCATGCGCCGAGTTCCCTTGGAGCCTGATCGGATTATTGTCGCTCTCGCCTTCGAGTCCTGCGGCGACACTCGATGTGCTGGCAGCCAACTAGTGACAACAACTTGTGCTGAGAGCAAGGACACTGCCAGATTAATGCATCACTCTGACGCCGCAGCTTCCTTGAAGCAGTTGGCGAGAGTCATTGCATCTAGCCTATTGCGCAGGCAATATACTGGTGCTTTCAAGTGTCCGGGCGCACGGTTTAACAAGTTGCATACAAGGACTATATTGAGTGACCTCCGGAAACCTAAGCGAGTGCTGCGCGCATGCGAGGCAGCTAGTACTCCGAATATGACAGAAATTGCCTCAAACCACAATAAGTGGCCGGGGTATTCGAATCTGATGGTCTAACATGCATGCGTCGCGCACTGGCAGGGACTCATCCTCAAGGTGTAACTCGAGGTCGAGTGTGACATGTAGTCGTCGAGCAGTTGCAGTTTCGAGTTTCGACTTCATAACTAATTTTTTAAAAGTAAGGGACGTACAAAGTGGCGCTCATCATAATGTCTCAGTCCCTTGCCGAAAGTCAGTTGTGTTGCGGGCGGCCGAGATAGGTCGGCCCGGAGGAAATGGTCGATGGACTATCCATTCGCAGCGTGATACCCACCGCAGAAGAGAAACCTCACTTGATATCGTCCAATGACAGACTTCGCCGTCCTCGGTGCAAAGGCGGATGGTCATAAAATAGTAAGATACTCTACACGGAATACTGAGCGCTCACTGTCATGCAGGAGATTCTAAAGGAGCCATTGACGAGCAGGACTTGTAGGTAAAGGAAGATGCTTACGAAGGAGGAGCCTGATAGCCACGGATAGCCACGGATATTGCGGGTAGGTGGGGACGCGGCGGCGGCGGCCCAGAAGGCACGACGATGAACATCTCGTAGTCCATGGCTTGGAGAATGGTCGTGTTCCCTGTGAGGATAACAATATGATGTTGGTGACGTTATTGCCAATTTTCGCCATGAAGAAGCCTGTTGCTCACTGTGATATGAATTGTTGCCAACGCTACGAGGGTCTTATTGTTGATTCATGCCGCAATGTGAGGAATCGAGAAAGGTACGTACACTGGTCCTATTCTTGAGTCGGAGGTGTTCCAAGATCAAACGCATGTGATGCCATCCAAGTTCATTGATTATGCTGGGCACATCACCTTTGAGCGATACATATGCAGATCCGGGAGGCATGGTACAGCGGGCGCAGATAAGCGGTATTGGATCTCATCACCTCGGAAACATGTGTTAGCCATGCTGAAAACACGAGGTCATTGTGGATGCTGACCATAAATCATAGAGTGAGTTTGAATATTTAGATAGACGGCGAGTACTAGTGTGAACGCCGGATGCTATGTGCAGAAATAGCTTCGTGGCAACAAGTCGGCGATGCGGTGGCAAAGTAGACTGAAACGATTGTGGCACTAGCAAGTGTAACGTGTTATGTATGACCATGGCATATGTTAGGGTGTTGGCCAGATTACATCACTCGACTATCGAATTGCAGATCAGACGGCGCAGTTATGGAGTAATCTATGACAGCAGTGCACACGCGGTGAAGCTTTGGTGTCCGAGCGCAAAACTAACAAGTTGCCAGGGCACTATGTTGAATAAGCTCTGGAGTGCTTCTGAGTCATACTAGAGTGACGCTGGGTGCATGTACTGGGAGGGAGTTGAATGTGCTAGTATAGTGACGTGTAAGTAGTTTGGGCTTTGGCCAATAATTGCCATGACGGCAGGACTCGGTCACTCGGAGTTGGTCTTGCGGTTATTCTTTATTCTGACCTCCACTGTGACCACCAGCGTCAAGACACTTGTTCGCGACACGCACTGCGCAGTGAAGGTGTTAGGGGTCCTAAAATAGGTGGACTGTACACAGCTCTGTGTGTTGCAGAGAAAGACTACTTGTAGTCATCTTTCCTCACGTCGTTCTTTCCCTCATATCCGTCCTGCCGCTGCTTCACGGTCTCAGGACCATCCATAATACCCTCTGGCACCTTCCTCCTTAATTTTCAATGTCCTTATTCAAACGGCACCCCCAACCGCAGTCCCAAGACATTGACGAGAATGATCCCATAGACCCAAACCTCCGCCTCCGCACAGTGCGCACCGCAGCATCCACAATAGCAGAATCCATTCGCTCAGAATTACGAGCAGAGAAGAGACGAAGCGTCCACCAGAAGAGATCCTTTTTTCGCCGCAATGCAAACAAGAAGGCCCAGAAGGCTAATGAATCAGCCCCCTCCAATGCCACATCTGTCCCAAATACGCGCATTCCAGGCGAGCGCAGGAACATATATGTCAACCACCCACTCTCCGCTATGGAAGTCGACCAACACGGCGAACCTCTAGCCCGGTACGCGCGGAACAAGGTTCGCACAAGCAGTACGTCGTCTCACATGCTGTTGTCAATCTCGCCTCCAAACTTAATATACCTCGTATAGGATACACGCTCTTGACGTTTTTGCCGAAGAACCTCTTTGAACAATTCTATCGGTGCGTGTAATCCTTGATGAAACACCAGTTCTCCTTGGTGACAAGTGATCCCTAGAATCGCCAATATATACTTTTTGGCGCTCGTGGTATTCCAAGGTGAGTTAACCAGAGCAGCTTTATCATACAACCTGTTGATGGAATCCGCATAGTGTTTTCCATCTTCGGTGCTGCATCTCCCCAGACAGCCGCTCTTCCCCTATTATTCATCTTGGTCGTGACTGCGGTCAAGGACGCTGTCGAGGATTACCGACGAGCCCAACTCGATGAAGAAGTGAACACCTCTGCGGTCACTTGCCTCGGCCAGTGGCGTAATATAAATCAGGCCCTTGATTCCCGACCATGGTACGAACGGCTGCTACACATAAATGCTCCTGGAAAGATCACCCGCGGTGTGCGGAAGCTACGGGATAAGGAGGCTGGAGAGGGAAAGCAGATTATCTTGAGCAAGAGCGTGGATGGTCGGGTCAGCATGAGCACTACAGACGGCAGTTCCTTCATCAGCGGGAAACATCGTCCGGGCGGTAGTGGGAGGCATCTCGAGGATATTGAAGGCAGCATCGACGAAAACACCCATACGTACCCGCCCGGCTTGCCAACAAACGAGCTTGGAGCCTGGGATCCTCAGAGCACATCTCTATCCGCCTACGAGCAGTCCATTCCTTCGCGGTCGTCCCTTGGCGTAGTGGATTGGAGACGGCGGACGAGCGGAACAGCACGCTGGGAGAGGACGTTGTGGAAGAAGCTAGAGGTCGGCGACATCGTGCTGCTACGGGACAACGAGCAGGTCCCTGCTGACGTCGTCGTGTTATCAACTTCTGACCCAGACGGACTGTGCTATCTTGAAACCAAGAACCTCGATGGTGAAACGAACCTCAAGGTACGCAAGGCAGTACACGCTACCTCATCTCTCAGTTCGGAAGAAGACATCGAGAAATCGGCGTTTGTTCTCGATTCGGAGCCCCCGCACCAGAACTTGTACATATATAACGGGGTCCTGCGATACACAGACGTTGCAACGGATGAACCCCGCAGGGAGGGTGTCACTATCAATGAGCTACTCCTTCGTGGCTGCACCGTGCGGAATACCGCATGGATCATTGGACTCGTCGTCTTCACCGGCCCAGACACCAAGATCTACTTGAACGGTGGACAGACGCCATCCAAGCAATCGAAGATTGCGAAGGAGACAAACTTCAACGTCATAGTGAATTTCATCTTCTTGATCATCATATGTTCGGTGTCTGCGACCATCAACGGCGTCATGGACGGGCAAACGGCTACGAGCACGTATATATACGAGCAAGGCGTCGAACCCACCAGCTCGAATGTGCTCAACGCGCTCGTAACCTTCGTGTATGTCCTTACAACATCAACGTGAACACCCGCTGATTCCCTTGCAGCTCATGTCTTATCGCATTCCAGAACATCGTCCCCATCTCCCTGTTCATCTCTATCGAGATCGTGAAGACCATCCAAGCCTACTTCATCGCTCAAGACCTGGATATGTACTACAAGCCCTTCAACACCACGTGCGTCCCAAAGAACTGGGGTATATCAGACGACCTCGGACAAATCGAGTACGTATTCTCCGACAAGACCGGCACGCTGACGCAAAACGTGATGGAGTTCCAAAAATGCTCTGTGCACGGGGTCATCTACGGTGAGGGCGTCACGGAGGCTCAGCGCGGCGCAGCGACGAGGGAAGGTCGAGAAGCAATAGAGCCAGAAGAGCTGGCAGACAAGCTGGCGGTGCTCAAAGACTCCATGGTTGCCAAGCTGACAAAGCTATTCAAGAACCGCTACATGCAAGTCGACAAGCTCACGCTCGTGTCTCCAAAGCTCGCGGAGGACTTCGCGGACCGCTCTTCAGAGCAATATTCCCACCTCACCGCTTTTTTCCGTGCCGTCGCCGTGTGCCACTCTGTTTTGGCGGATAAACCTGAGCCGCAGGAACGTCCTTATTATTTGGAGTACAAGGCTGAGTCTCCGGATGAGGCAGCGCTCGTCGCTGCTGCGCGGGACGTGGGATTTCCATTTGTGGGCAAGTCAAAGGACACGATCGAGATCGAAGTGCTCGGCCAGTCCGAGCGGTACACGCACCTCAAGACGCTCGAGTTCACAAGCGCCCGTAAGCGAATGAGCGTGATCGTGCGTACATCCGACGGGCGCATCATCCTGTACTGCAAAGGCGCAGACAGTGTCATCTACGAGCGGCTGGCTCCAGATATGGACCCGACTTTGAAGGAGAAGACGAGCAAGGACATGGATTTCTTTGCGAATGGCGGGTTGCGCACGCTTTGTATTGCGTATAGGGTGCTCCCGGAGGACGAGTTTTTACCGTGGTTGCGGACGTACGAAGCTGCTCAGTCGGCTATTGACAACCGCGACGAAGGCATCGAAATGGCAGCGGCTCAGATAGAACACTCGTTGTATATTCTCGGCGCTACCGCTCTGGAGGACAAGTTACAAGAAGGCGTTCCGGAAGCCATCGAGATGCTCCACCGAGCTGGAATCAAGCTGTGGATTCTCACAGGGGACAAGCTGCAAACGGCGATCGAGATTGGTGAGTGGTAGTTGCCTTTTTTCATGTCAGGTTGTTTCCTGGTTTATGCCTTATCTTATGCGTCGTGCAGGGTTCAGCTGCAACCTCCTGAAGCAAGATATGGAAATCATGATTCTGTCTGCTGATACACCCGAAGGCACTCGTGCCCAGATAGAAGCGGGTCTCAACAAGATCGCGTCGATACTGGGCCCGCCGACCTCGAAGACGGTGGAACGCGGATTTGTCCCGGGCGCAAAGGCGTCTTTTGCGGTCGTTATTGACGGCGACACGCTACGCCATGCGTTGACGCCGGACATCAAGCCTTTATTCCTGAACATCGGTACCCAGTGCGAAACGGTTGTGTGCTGCCGCGTCTCGCCCGCGCAAAAGGCGTTGACCGTCAAATTGGTGAGTATATCAGAGCTACCGCGGTTGATGGATCCGACTGAAGTATGTATGGTACGAAGGTCAAGGAGGGTCGGAAGGCGATGACGTTGTCTATAGGAGATGGTGCTAATGATGTTGCCATGATCCAAGAAGCCAACGTCGGTTGTGGTCTGCTCGGGCACGAAGGTTCGCAAGCTGCTATGTCCGCGGACTATGCCTTTGGTCAGTTCAGGTTTTTGACAAAGTTGCTGCTCGTCCACGGAAGGTGGTCGTATCAGCGCATTGCTGACATGCACAGTAATTTCTTCTACAAGGTGCGTTCTGTGACATTTGTTCGGTGATAGCTGGTGTTTATCCATAACTTCAGAATGTTATCTGGACATTAGCCATGTTTTGGTTTATGCCGTTCTGCTAGTGAGTGGAATGTGGCTATTTGGTTTATAATCACTATATAGCTGACGATACTTTGGAAGCTTCGACGCAACATACCTATATGATTACAGCTTTATTTTGTTTTACAACCTCATCTTTACTTCACTGCCCGTCATTGTTCTCGGATGTGAGCCTTCTTCATTCGTTCTTTGATCTCGCTTAACGCCGCATCAGCATTTGACCAGGACATCAATGCAAAGGCTGCTCTCGCCTTCCCTCAGTTATATGTTCGGGGTATCAGAGGCTTGGAGTATACGCGCACAAAGTTCTGGTTCTACATGCTGGACGGTCTTTACCAATCCGCAGTCGTCTTCTTCATCCCCTACTTGGTCTGGCAGCTCGGACTGGCCGTGTCGTATAATGGTAAAGGGATCGATTCTCTGGCGGACTTTGGGACGACCGTAGCGGTTGCAGCCATTTTTGCGGCAAACACCTATGTCGGTTTGAACACCCACTAGTGAGTTATGCTTAGTTGCGCTTACGCAACGATACTGAATGACTCTTTTAGCTGGACGTCCATCACTTGGGTAGTGGTCATCGGGTCATCCCTCGTCATGATCCTATGGATCGTAATATACTCGTTCCTTCCTGCCGACACCGACTTCTTCTCTAGTTCCGATGGATTCGTAGACGAGGTCGTGATCCTCTTTAGCAATATCACCTTTTGGGCGACGGTCGTTTTCTCCGTTATGGTGGCACTGGGTGAGTCGGAAGGGTGGCCTTTGTTGGATACTCATCCTGACTGTTGTTTACTCAGCGCCTCGGTTCCTTATCAAGTTCTTCAAGTCGACCTATATGCCATTGGATAAAGACATTGTTCGCGAGATGTGGGTCGGAGGAGACCTTAAAGACCGTTTGGGAATCCGGCACCGCAAGGAATCAAAGAACAAATTCGTTGTCGACCTTGAGACTGCCCCGATGTTCCGCGAGCCTCATGCTCGCTCTGCGTCGGAATTAGCTGCGCAGCAGAGTTACGAACCGACGACTGCAAGATCCCCTGCAGGTTCTGACGGTAGTGGGAAGAGTGCTATCAACAATAGTGCATATTCTACTGAGCTCAGGGCTTCCCAGGACAAGTTCCTCAACCCCCATGGGTCAGGATCAGGAACAGCAGCAGTCTCGCCCAGCCCTTCTTACTACTCAGCATCTGATATTCCATTGCCCTCGCCCATTCCGCCATCGCTGTATCGATACCCATCCGGAGAAATAAGTAACCAAGCATCACACTCCCTTCAACCGGAACCTCCCGTTCCCAAGCTAGATTATTCACGTTCTGCCTCTTCACCTTCCGTCGCTACAGAGTCATACGAGTTGCAGACGCGACACGCTTCACACCCCTCACATGATTGGACTCTGCAAAACTCCCCTTCGCATTCCCCCTCGGCGCCCGGCGAATACTTTCAATCAGATCCACTGCATAGTCACGATACTGGCAGAGGTCGGTATCGACCACAAGAGTCGGATGTCCAAGAATACGAGCCAGACAGCTCTCCGCAATGGGACGGTCCGCGGGCGCTATGAAGTATGGGTTTTGTTCTGTGTATCATAAGAGAGACATCTAGAAACTGTTGTACTCACCCTTGCTTTCGTTCTGACCTCGATCTTACATCCTACCCACGTGCACTGTCTACACTTCGCATGGATTATTTTTCTTTGCTTCAGCTCTTGGTTTCTGCATTTACATATGGACTCGTACTTACTAGTCGGTACTATGACGACCATCGCTATCTATTATCACTCCCGTTTTCAATGCCAAGCCAACTTGAAGATTGTTGACATTGATTTGCTCACTGAGCTGGCAGTGAGAGCACTGACATGACTCCAGCGGACGCCTAGTGTGAAATTCTTTCTATGTACATATGATATATGTGGAAGAACGACAACTTGAATTGGACTTGAATACACCTGACAGCTATTATGTTATGTAAGAGTGGGCTAAGTTATCACGGTATCATGGATTAGTTCACTGAGGTTCGCTTCACCATTTCGAAAAATGACCTCCACAAGTCAACTCGAACGAAATATGAGAGGACTTCAGGTGAGTCTCAAAAAATGCATGAGTTTGATGTTGATCATTCTTTTTATAAAGGTCTTGGACTCAAATGAAACATCTGGCTCGGAGCAGTCGCTACCCACTAAACGCAGACCTCGGGTGAGAGTCTGTACAACATACGTGTGTTTGATGCTTACCGTCTTCCATTTTCCCATCTACGACTCAAAGGGAACGTCTAACTCGGCGCAGTGGGTGCCCGCTAAACGCAGCTTAGGCAGACCTCAGGTCGTTCTCGCGAGGCCTCCCCGGGCTGCGGGTGGCTATCGTCAATTTTTCGGTTTCCCCATCACCCACGATGAAATTGAGTATCTGGGCACCATGTGTTTCAACCAGCTTCGACCCGGCGAGAAACGTGACCGCATGTTCATCTACCAAAATTCCAGTAACTTCATTCAGCGATCCCTCTGTCTGCCGTTTTGCGCTGTCTCGCGTGGTTTGGCGGATGGAAAATCTGATATTCCTTCGGATTGTATTACGGGCCCTACTTCTGTACGGCTGCTTATAGTGTGGAGGGATAGAGATGACGACGATGATTGCCCCACTCCAGGTCAAATACGTGCCCTGGAGAAGAAACTCAAGCGCTCACCGCGATGGTGGGTAGATTGCCATTACCCTGGAAACTGGGAGTATGTATTCGTGTGCCTTTTTAATAGCATTCAACTGACTCCATGACCCCTGCGAACACCCTTCAGCTGACTCTGAATCCATTCTCTCCTTTTCAGTTATGGTAACAGAGCATCCCGCCGTCTTGCGTCCCCTGCAAGAATGTATAACCTACCTCGATCATTGAAATTAATTGCTTTTGTATATATATTATCGTAAATCCACGTGGATTTCCAGGACTTCGGGATGCTTTAGATTCGCAAGTAAGAGAACCAGACATTCAAGAGACTTCTCGCGTACTATCTGTGTGAATGGCATTCATGATAATGATCATTGGCGTATTGCGACAAGTTGGTCCCGAGTCAACAAACGCCCGATATCGACGCCTCGAGAACATTGAGGTCGCAGCGCGGGTACCTGAGGGCTGGCAGGATGTCGAATCGCAATCAAAACATCCTGCACGGCGCAGTTGGGAATATGTATCTACATTTAAACCATATCGCGGTGGTTCGTATGTTAGTTGATGTGCGTAGTAGTGGAATTGTCATTTCTGCATTCAAAACATCGTGGGTTCATGAAAACTGGGTTCATACGCATTGCATGCATTATATATAAGAAAGTCTGGCTATTCCCTGTGCTTGACTAGCGCTGCCATTCCTGCACATTGCCAACATCTTCAACCCGGAAGTTCATCTCAAAGTTTCCTAAACTCTACAAAATTTCGACTGCAACTCGCCCCAGTTCGCCTCGTAGCAATACCATCATATCGATACCTGTCCCGCACACATGATCATTATGCCTTAGACCCACATATCACGGTTATGACGGCGCAGGTCATTCAGAATGTGTCCAAAGACTTGAAGCGACTCCTGTTTGTCATCTAAGAGACTAAATTCATATATGTCGTTAGTATTCGCTGCCTTCAACTTGGAGACACGGGACCTGGGTTTGAGGGCTGGGGGTCAATATGGGCAAGGGTCCTCCAAAAATTTGCTGTGTTCGAGGACTAAAATTCGGGGTGGAACTGAGAAACCGGGTTACTGGAAGGTAGGAGCTCAATTCCAGAGGGCTTTCTGGAGACATTGAAACATGATATAATGGAAGTTGGTCCACGTCTAGGCCTGAGGCAAATGGCCCTGAGTCAGAATTATTAGTCTCCGGAGAGCGACCACTATCGTAGGCTGCAACTAGGGAAAATTGCGGAATGCAAGTGCACGCCGTTTGTGAACCATCCGCACCATGAAATATATAATTTTGCAGCACTTTGGCCCATACCCCATACCAGGGGCATTCTCTTCCATCGGCTTGAGCAGCGCGAATGGACAAGGCAAGAGAGAAATCGCGCATATCCAGGACGACCATTGGAGGAGGGCGCGGAGGAGTCTCTTGCGGAGGCACTCCGTGTTGAGCAGATCCCTATTATTACTGTAGTGAGTATTAGATAATTTTAATACCTTGATATTCACGCACCGATGATACATCTGGAGCCGGAGCTAAAGACCGGTACCCTTGACCAGAGGAAACTTGAGGCACACCACCATAAGAAGTGGAAGTCTGAGGGTGACTTTGCAAAGGCACTCCATTCTGACTGTCAAGCCCCCCATAGTTTGCGGATGAGGGAGCCAAACCTGGACGAGACGATTGAGATGGTCGATCCGAGGCTCGACGAAATGACATGGTAAGATCACTGGGTTTCGGGGGCTGAAATTACGATTCAAAGCAGCACTTTATAATGAATGCGGTGATAAATCCATCGAGCGAACAATATGGTCAGTGTACAGGGCAACTGGCATGTCCTTGGGGAAAACGCAGAATAATATTGTGCGGCACCACCAAGAATCAGAAGATTGGTCATTTGAATATCAGCACACGGTCAGGACTTTGATGGTTGTCCCGTACAACCTTGAACGCACAACATACCAGAAGGAATTGACTCATGCCGGTGATCGGTCAACCGGTCACTGGTCACCATCATACTTTACATGCATATGGAAGAACAACATTATGTTATGTAAGAGTTGAGTGTGGCGTGGGCTGTTTTATGTTTATAAATCTGGATTAGTTCACTGAGGTTCGCCGTTTCGCCATCTCGAAAAATGACCTCCACAAGTCAACTCGAACGAAGTATGAGAGGACTTCAAGTGAGAGTCTCAACAATATGCATGAGTTTGATGCTTACCATCCTTTTTACAAAGATCTTGGACTCAAAGGGAACGCCTAACTCGGAGCAGTCGCTACCCACTGAACGCAGACCTCGGGTGAGAGTCTGTACAACATACGTGTGTTTGATGCTTACCATCCTGCATTCCCCATCTACTACTCAAAGGGAACATCTCACTCGGCGCAGTGGGTGCCCGCTGGACGCAGCTTAGGCAGACCTCAGGTCGCTCTTGCAAGGCCTCCTCGGGCTGCGGGTGGTTATCGTCAATTTTTCGGTTTCCCCATCACCTGTGACGAAATTGAGTATTTGGGTACCATGTGTTTCAACCAGCTTCGACCCGGCGAGAAACGTGACCGCATGTTCATCTACCAAAATTCCAGTAACTTCATCCGGCGATCCCTCTGTCTTCCGTTTTGCGCTGTCACGCGTGGCCTGGCGGATGGTGATTCTGATATTCCTTCAGAGTGCATTTTGGACCCTACTTCTGTACAGCTGCTTATAGTGTGGAGGGATAGGGATGACGACGACGATTGCCCCACTCCAGGTCAAATACGTGCCCTGGAGAAGAAACTCAAGCGCTCACCGCGATGGTGGGTAGATTGCCATTACCCTGGAAACTGGGAGTATGTATCCGTGTGCCTTTCTAACAGCATTCAACTGACTCAGGACATCTTTCAGCTGACTCTGAATTCATTCAGTCCTTTTCAGTCATGGCAACAGAGTATCCCACCGTATTGTATGATCTTTCGTCCCCTGCAAGAATACATGGCCTACCTCGATCATTAAAATTAATTGCTTTTGTATATCTATATATTATCATAAATCTACATGGATTTCCAGGACTTCGGGATGCTTTAGATTCGCAAGAGAACCAGACATTCCAGGAGACTTCTCGCGTACTACCTTTGTGTGCGTGACATTCATGATAATGGTCATTGGCGTGTTGCGACAGGTTGGTCCCGAGTCAACACGCCCGATATCAACGCCTCGAAAACATTGAAGTCGCAGCTCAGGCACCGGGAGGCCGGCAGGGTAGTTCGCATATTAGTTGATTCCCACTTCCAGCACGTCAAACCCAACCCACTCTGAAACTCTGAGTGCCATCATTTTGCCGTCACAATTGCCTCGCAAAATAAGGATAGGTAGGCCGCTGCATACATTCCGTGACGTCCTTCGCGGTGCTACCCCTCATCACAACACTTGACCTTCATCCGTCTCAGATACACGATGATCTACGACATGTGGCGTTAGGGGAAATTGGCTGAGAGTTGCCACTGAATTTGTCCCTCCATTGTTCACCTGAGTTGGTCACTTGCTACCTTCGCCAACAATCCAGAAGTGTGGGCCAACCGGCACAACCGGCATGTTCGTCCATTGGTTGGTTGGTTTCTTTCTCGAGCTCAGTGAGTTATGTAGGATTTAGTTCTTCATCAAATCGGATATTTTGCAATTGTCGAGCACATACGCTGGTTGGCTTAAATTAGACGTTTTGATGCAACATCGGTTGGTTCAATTCAAGTTCGATCCGACACGATTTTGGCGTGTAAAGAAAAATAAACCGGACTAACCCCCTATTAAATGCACCCAACCTAGAGCAACTGAGTCGTACCTGTGGTACGAATGCTGTCTCTGACCCATTCGGCCTCAGATCTTAGACCCGCCTTGTTAGGTCTTACTACATACGCTGTTACTTGATTCGTTCCTTTCGCCGATCTGATTAACCATCATGCGCAAGCTATGCGATAAGCTCATCCGTTATGTCAGGATGCCGTCGAGTATCTTAATTTATTAGGCAAGAGACAACTGGGCGGATCTCCATCGTGCAATTTGCAGTGGTACAGTCAACATACAAAATTTACGCCGCAAACAGTAAATGTGTTCTATGCAAAAAAATTCAGCACTAGAACTAGACAACAGGTCGAGCTCCTCCCTGATCATTTCGACAACTCTCTCAGTTGAGGGACGGTCCTGAGCTGCGGTTGACCAACATTCCTCAATGAAACGCCAATGCTTGTCAGAGAATACGGGATAACGTGATCGGTCAGGCCTCTCCCCAGTGTATATGGATCGGATGACAGCTCTTTCGCTGAGGTAGTAATAGGGAATTTTGCTGGTGAGGACCTGAAATACGAAATAATGATATCGACAGGGGGGTTGATAATTCCTAAGGCATACCTGTAGCAAAATACCACCGAAGGAATAGATATCGCTACATTTGCTTGGTCATACTAGCAGATCATTTCCCGGTTGTCCAAGTAGCTCGGGAGCCAGCCATCGCAAGTTTCCATGAAAAGTCGATGTCCAGGAAGCCTGGCTCACGCTCACAATATCAGAGTACATTAGGGAAAGACCGAAGTCAGCAAGACAAGCAGTTCCATCACCATGAATGAGAACATTCGGCTACAGTTGACATCTGAATAAACTTGATATTGTCAAGAAGATCTAACTTACCCCGGTGAAGTCACCATGGATGACATTATTGGCGTGAACTGGTGGGGAATAGTTACAGCTCCATGTCAGGGGCATTGAGACTCGGGCTAAGACTTACGATATTGCAAACCAGCCATGATATCTCGGAGCTGGCATTACCATCAGTTTATCGTACTGTGTCATACAAGCAACAACTTACAATCCGGAATCGACCGATGATAGGAAGATTGGCATGCTCACGCTCCAAATAGTCTACCAGGTTTCCATTCTCTGCCCAAGGGCTAACTATGGCCATGAATGGACCGAAACCAGATGTGTATCCATGAACAGGCAGAATATTTGGGTGCTTAAGCTTTGCGCATGTTTTCAGTTCACGGTTTATCCTCTGCATACAGGAAGGTCAAGCTTAGCTAATAAATGTGGATCTTTATTGAAGTACTCACCCTGGTCTTTTTCTCCACTGCTTCACCGTCTTCATCAGAAGTGTACACCAGCAAGGATTTCACTGCGACCTGCTGAACGGTTGAATTTCATCCAAGTTAATAGGAACAACATTGAAAACAAACATTGATTGCTCCCTGATTAGTTTGATAGATACATTTCCATATTTCACCAAACCCACCACGGGCATGCGGATAGCTTCTGGTCTTGGTGATGTATATCGTGAGGTCTCGGAGCGTCGCTTCAGGGGCAACTAGTGAATGAGACTGAAAGTGACTGAGTATAGTTACAACATACAGTCCATAGGATAACTCACATCCGATTCTGCTTGCAACGATTGAGTATCACGTCTCCGTTTCTGGATAAAGGATGAAAGTGATGAACACGTTTCCCACCGAGCTCACAGTCAACTCACTCTCTGGAAGTGAGAAGAATCGAATACGTAATCAGTGATGCTATCTACGCTCTGAGGATCAGGATGAGCACAGGACTTACAACAAGTAGATCAGCTTCTTCATCGCTTTCGTTGTCTCTTGCTCTATCCTTCCTTTTGGTCCCAGACGGGGGTACAGGTACCTGTATGAGAGGTTTGAGTAAGGACAAACATTATCAATTAATGGGAAAACATCAACCTCTTCCCTTTCTCCTCCATCTCCCGCTCTGTCCTTTTCGGTCTCTGACTGTTCTCGGATAGGCACCTGTAGTCGAGTTTAATTGAGGACAGCGATGATAGATTGATTGGGAAACGGCTAACATTGAATAAATGTGGAAAGAACTCTGCATGAGTGTCAGATAAGGGAATGCTCAAATCATTGGCGGATGGCATGTCATCGAAATTGTGGTCAGCAGGCTAAACAGGAAAGAAAATTAATTAACAGAAAGGCAGCCGCAGAAGAGATAGAGCACACCTGCACATCGTTGTGAGTAACACCCTGCGCATGTATGAAACGATCAACGGTTGCAGTGATGTCCGAAAAAGTTGTGGGGGCATTCTGTTGATATGAAGCATTTGAGGTGTAATGCAAGATAAAGCGGGGTTTAATGCTCACATCCCAGATCGATCGTAATTGGTCGAGATCAATTGACTGCGTAAAGGAGCTATCAGAGACGATGACCATAGATCGATGGGAAACGGCTTACAGCATCAGATAATTCCGAAGAGGATCCTACGTGTTCTATAGGAATATGTTCGTCAAATATGGGGACTTTGAAATCCTCGGCGAATGGTATGTTGCGAAAGTCGTGTCTGAGCTAAACAAGCAGGAAGGTAAATACACAGAAAGGTACAAGAAGAAGAGCATACCTGCGCATTGTCGTGCTGAGTAAGACCACGAGTATGTATTAAGCGATTAGCGGTTGCAGTGAAAAGGAGAACTTACTTCCAAAGGAGTCGCGAAGGCATGCTGTTAAAGAGGATGAAGCATTTGAGGTGCAATGCAAGATAAAGTGGAATTGAATGCCCACCATAAGGCGCAGTCGTTGCTCCACCTCTAGCTCATCCTCTTGCCATTGTGTCGCCACAGGTAAACATCCTGATCCAAACCACCACTTGCAAGCAGCGTTCCATTAGGAGAAATTGCGACGCAGTAAACGCCGTTGGTGTGCTCAAGTACCTGTCCAATTTGCCGAAATGTCCTTGTGCTCCACAGCCGCACAGTCTTGTCTTTTGAGGAAGTAGCAATGAAGGAGCCTTCGGAAGAGATGGCGAGCGAGCAGATCTGGTCAGTGTGACCGATGCAAGGTCGACCAATCTGTTGTCCTGTAGATGCATCCCAGAACTTGACTGTTTTGTCGTCTGATGCGGAGACAATTTCCTGGCCGTCTGGAGACCACACAACGCCGCGAACTGGATGGTGGCCGTTGATCTTTAGAATGATGTGCCATACACCGATGGTACAGTCCGATGATGCGGATGCTAATTGCAGCCCATCTGGACTGAATGCCACACTCAACACCAAATTATAATGACCTTCGAGTGTTGCGAGGACAGTGCCTGTCTTTGTGTCCCACACAACAACCGTTTTGTCATCCGATCCGCTGGCAAGTCTCGTGCCATTGGGGGAGAAGCACACCGACCGCACCCGACCTGTATGCTTCACCAGTGGACTGAATACTTTCTGCATGCTCTCGACATCCCAGATGATCATGGTTTTATCATATCCACCGCTGGCAATTCGCAGGTCGTCTGGGGATACCGCGACTGAGTATAAACCTCCCTGGTGTCCTTCCAATGGTTTTCCCACCAATGTTCCCTTGTTCGCGTCCCACATTCGCAGGGCTTCATCCCATGAACCAGTGACAACCCGTCGGCCGTCATTGAAGAATGCAACTCCATTCACATCTTTGGTGTGGCCGCGCATCGTGTGGATTAGTTTCAGCCTCCACTCACAGTGAGATACGAGTTTCTTGCTATATCAACAACTTGAATTACTCACATGTTGCATTGGTCGAGAACGGTCAGCGGAGCAAGGATGACCGATGCACTTTTAGGAGTGCCTTTGTGCTTGCGGATTGTTGTATATGTCAGTTAAGTACTATAGCACTGCCAGTCTGCTCGTCTACCCAAGCTATGCGCGTTCTCGAATAGCCTTTCAATGAACGCGTATTTTTATTTCTATTATTCGTCACCGGCGCGATTCGGACCGGCGCAGACAAGTGACTGCGTACTGAGCGCAAGAACAACTTGAACGCCACGTATGGCGACTCGGACCCTGGTACGCGCGGAACAAGGTTTGCACAAGTACGTTTCATATTGTGGTGTCACCCATCAATATCAATATTCCTTATAGGCCCTGGGTAGTACACACTGTTGACACTTTTTCAGAAGATTCGATTCTCTTCCAACGATGCCCCCTCTGCTGTTCATTTTGATCCTGAAAGTAGTCAAGGACAGTGTTGGGAATTACAGACGAGCACAACTCGATGATAAAGTGAAAACATCTGCAGTGACTCAGGCGCTTGTTCGCCGACCGTGGTATCAACAGCTCCTACACTACCAGCAGTGTGCTATGGGAGAAGGAGGCTGGGAGGGAAAGCAGAGTATTTTGAGCAAGGGAGGTGAGGGCTGGGTCAACATGTACACCACAGACTTGAAGACGGCAATTTAGCATCCAGCAGACCACATCCTCCCATGCCTCTGGAGGATAGCACTACCTTGAGGTCATTGAAGGCAGCATCGACTTCAACATCCATACTTACCCGCCTGAGTTTCCAGCAACCGAGCTTGCAGTCTGGTGTCAGGACAGCCTCTATCCACTGACGAGCAGCCGATTCCTTCGCGTTCCTCCTGGGCATGAAAGATTATACGCAGGTCCTTGCCGACGGTGTCATGCTGTCGACTTCAGATGGACGGTACTATCTTGAAACAAAGAACCTTGATGCTGATATGAACCTCAAGCTATGGAAGGCACTGTAGGTTACCTCATCTCTCAGCTCAGAAAAAAGACATTGAAATTCCGTGTTCGTCCTCGATCTGGAACCTCCGTACCAGAACCTGTACAAACATATAATGGGGTTACGATACACCGATTCCTCAATGGAAGAACCCCCTAGAGAGGCAGTCACTATCAATGAGCTGCTCCTTCGTGACTCCATCGTGCGGAGCACCGTATGGATAATCAGACTGGTTATTTTCACTAGCCCAAAGACCAAGACCTACTTGAACGGTGGATAGCCACCAACAGAGTAAACAAAGATCGCGGAGGAGACAAACTTCAATGTCGTGGTAAATTCTTCTTGGCCGTTATCTGTTTTGTGTCTGCGACCATCAGTGGCATTGTGGATGAGAACAGGACCACCAGCACGTATATCTTTGAACAAGGCATCGAACCCACCAGTTCAAACACACTCAATGCGCTTGGCATCTTTGTGTATGTCTTTACTGTATTACTTAAATGTTCGCTAACCCTTTGGCAATCCGTGTCTTATTGATTTCAAAACATCATCCCAGACTTCCTGTTCATCTCTATCACGATAGTGAAGGTCATCCAAGCCTACTTCATCGCTCAAGATTTGGGCGTGTCCTACAAGCTCTCGAAAACCGCACATGTTCTAAAGGGCTGGGGTATCCCTGACGTATGCATCCTCCGACAAAACCAGAACGCTTACACTAAACGTGATGGAATTCTAAAAGTGCTCAGTGTGCAAATATCACGTCATAAAAACTGACCGTAACAAAATCTTTCTATCATGCAATGTCAGAGGCTCATGATAGATGGGAGCGAAGGATGCGATTCGTTCTGCTCGCTCTCTCTGCTTCTCGTGACTAATGACTATCAGCAGTTGTCAGAGCAGATAATGAAGTTAATGGATCACTACTTGTCAAAGCGCGATGGTACGAGAAGGAAGAGAAAACAACTGTGATCCGGAATATCAGTTAATGGCAAGAGACTTCGTGATACTCAACATCGGCGGCACGGGGTTTATTTATGCTTTTGATGGCGCGCTAGAACCTGAGGCCTGAGTACTTAGAAGTTGAATCAGAATATTAATGTCGTGCGATGTACTCACTCGCAATAGGGGAGATTATTTTATCTTCTGAATCTCGTGTTAGACACCAGTACTTGCGATCGACGGGTCAATCACAATCAAATTGTTCAAATTTCATGAAACCAGCCCACAATTCAAATATCTCTAGCGCTCAACAAACTCTGCAAGTAATCAAACGGGAGCGTCACTACTCACCCCGCTAGTAGGTATGGCGGCCGCAAAGGCTGTCAACATACACAGAGTATTATAGAGGAGATCAGTAGGCCGTCACTGGTGTTTATGCTTTTTCTGATTGCACAGACGACCTTGGATACTCTTAAGTTTTGGAAAATATCATTGTCACTCCTATGAAGATTTGTAAATTGTAACGCCACAAACAAATCGGCGTCATGCAGCATCTTCTCTTGCACGCGAGAACTCCTAATAGGTGTGTGCGTCACCACTCACACTTTTATTCATCTTGGAGACCGGACCGGACCTTCAGTTGACTTCCCTGTCGTCGACTTGGATATCATCGTGCTACAACATCTATGCTGCACGTACAAATGCTAGCATACTGTTCTAATCCAGCACTGGAGAGAAAATTAGATGATAATGCCAATACATATGTCGACATTGTGTGATTATTTAGCAAAAAAACTGTAAGAACTAACTAACGAAAGGGTGTATGTTCAAAGGAATGTATGTATCAGTGTGACAAAAGAATGGAATGTATGGGTGGAGGTATATCTAATATCCAACACCTTTGCTGATAGCATTGAGCAGGATATTGTTGTAATCACCACCCGTCTCCCACATTGCGAAACCGCGCAGCCCAGTGTCTTTGATATATTTACCCTTGGCATCAAATGACTTGGCATTGTCGTAGGAGATCATGACTTGGGATGTTTCATTGTACACGTACGGCTATAAGCAACAAGTGAGAACACCTCCATGCGTGAACAAGTTCGTATTACCGTCTGACTGCATTCGTCGTATCTGTAGTGAATGCCTTTAACAGGCTTACCTTTCTCGGTAAGGAAACCGTTGTCGACGAGACCCCAGAATCTGAATGTACCACCCGAGGGCTGGTTTACACCACAAACATCGGGACCACTAGTGTTATCCCATACATCACCCAAGGGTTTGTTGGAGGCGTTGAAAGTGGGAGATGCAGTCAGCTTCTTTGTGTCTGACACAAAGGCGTCAGTGGGCGCAACATTGAAGGAGTGGCCGTAGGCAGCAACGCCGAGCACAAGTTGTTTAATAGGTATGCCCGCATTGCTCCAAGCCTTGACTCCAGATACCGCAGAGCCCTGCTGATTGGCGGCTGTAGCGCAGGTGTCGTTCAAAGGTGCATTGGGCCCAACAGTCGAGTCCCAAGAGCCCCAAACGTCATAATTCATCAAGATGATGTAGTCGAGGACCTTTGCGAAGCCGGAGACGTCAGTAGAAGGAGTTCCACTAGCGTCCATGAAGGGTAAAAGAGATACGGAAGCTGAGATGGTGAGTTTTGCCCCGACTGGGTCAAGTCGAAGCTCCTGGAGGAATGCGAGGAAATTGGCCGTGTCGTCCTTGTTAATCGTGTTGCAGCCAACTCCCTGACGGTTGGGGTACTCCCAGCTATATAAAAAAAGACAGCTGAAGTTGGCACATAAGTAAGAGTCACAGAAATCAACTTACTCGAACTGGACGCCATCGACGTTGTATTTACAGGCGAAATCTGACACGGTTTTGACGAATGCTGTCCGGTTTGCAGCGGTCGCGAAGCTAGATGAGAAATAAAGACTTCCAGTCCAGCCTCCGATAGCAATGTGGGCTTCAACACCCTGTGCTTGCGTTAGATCTCAATTATGAGCAATGAGCTCTCCTTCGCTCACATTTGCATGGGCCGTAGAAACGAACTCGGGAAGCAGATCGCCATCGGAGCCGTCCAAACTGAGACTGTCGACGCTTGAAGTAGGGACTCTAAGAGAATGTATTGCGTCAGTCAAAACAATTTGGTGACGAGGGGATTCCAGTCTTACGCAAATGAGTAGTAAATTGTATTGTATTTCTTCCAGTTGATTGAGGACAGCGGGAATCCTTTAGTGGCGTGCCAGCCTGCATACCAAGTTGCTGCGATAGGGGAGGTGGAGCTGGCAGTGGGTATTTTCGCACATATAGCTGACAAGGCAAATAGAGGTAATATTGCAAAGATGGATAACATACTTGAGAGAGAGAAGGATTGAGAAGATGGTGATCATAGTGACTCGCGGTACTTCTTATACCTCTCCCATCCGAGCCACATTCAAAATCAGTTTGCCCGCTGGCTAATTTATTTCGAAAGCCGGGGATCAATGATCTGGTGGTTAACATTTTCTGCTGTTAGCGGCCACAGTTCACGGTACCACCGATCATCATTGGTCTTGGTCATGAGGATAATTATTTGAACAGAAAATTGTCAGACTGTCACTGGTCAGCAGATCGGTCAATCTTGAAGCTACTTACAATACTGTCTGCAAAATGCCGTCCCCATCTCTTAGTATACCGCGACTCCCCTTCAAACAGGACATGGTCAGACATCCCGTTCCCGTTGATGTACTGGACACAAGTAACATCAGTCTGCTTGATACCAGAGTACGGGAATCGAAAGATCCTTGATTTGTTTGAGCAGATCGATAGTGATTTTGTACAACACATGCAAATATTCAACCAAAGCTGCGAACATCGCAACATACGACTAAGATTAACGGTTGTTATTATGCTCACTACCGTTTCGGTTGTGGAACGGGTTTGGAAGGTCAGTCAGAGTCTTGATGCTCCAGGTTGTCCGGTGGGTCGACTGAAGCCAATGGCCCATTCTGCTGGATGTACCATTTCAGAACCTGTAAGACCATAATGATATTGTCATGACAAACATGAAACGAGGGCTTCGTGCCGGACTGTGACTGGTCTTTGGAAGCACCCACCACAGTGCGCATACTTATTGCGGAAAATACAGAAAATGATTCTGGATGATGATCACTGTGTTCGTCATCATGTAAGAAGGCCAGACAGCGGAGATGGAATGTGCGTGAGACTCTGTGTGAAAGCAATGACTTTTCTCCGTCTCTAGAAGGAAATAACTTGCATTATTATTAACCATGCCGCTGGTGACCTGCTTTGCCTCAATGATCTTGCACACGCCCTCAAGGCCTCACATCTTGAATAACGGGATCGTAAATTTTGTGAGTGTTAAACTTCACGATCAGGAAATTCGAAATTCGAAACAGCAGAGAACAGCTGGATCAGAAGCCTTCGCGGCAAGCTCTATCAGAAATGTAGATTTGAGTTATCAACATAAGTACATGTAGTCGAAGGGTCGGCAACGATAGAGGTAAGTAAGACGCCGAAGATCGTGCACATTGAAGTAGATCGTGGTGTACCTGAGATATCGCCATAGTAATGACAATTCAAACTAATGCCGTGGTGGATTGCGATCGATAGTTCACATCAGTTCATACCCCGTCATCTGCCCGGGCCCTCGCACAAACCGAGGATGTGGAACAAAAGGAAAGATCACATACATACATACCGCACGCGCTATCTTCTTGTGAAGTGAACTCAGACAAAACTGAAGCGCTGAGGGAATACTAGTGATTCAATGAATTTGTTTGATCCGTGATGGCTATTAAGGTTCCCACTGCTTAAGCAATGCCAGTTACGTTGAGGGATGACCTGGACTGGCGAAAGAGCGTAAAGGACCGCAGAGCTGACGCAGACCACACGGGAAAATGGTGGCATTCCTGACATGGTGGTCAACGCATCTTCAAGCTTATCTCTGGGCTTACCATGTAGAATCTAGATTCACCTACAGATAGGCTTGAAACCACTGTTTCGCAGAAACGATGTATCAATTACATCGTACTGCTGTCTCCAAACTTTGAAATGGGGCAACGCAGCCCCCAGGATCAAATTCCATACTCCTCCGTCATGAGTTGTTAGCGCCAGTCCGTCACGTCGTTGAGCCTACGTAGTATCAAAACTTATTTCGTTTGTGCCACTGTATAACATTACATAATCTCATTTGAACTGTCTTCTGGCAAGTTCTTCCAATCTGACTACGGGAAAATAGTAACTTCATCTGAAACCCTCGGGGATCCCGCCAGAATATGAAGTAAACTTTAGCGCCAACTGCCTACTGTACTCTTCCACAGCTCCCATCACCGCCTATCGATGTCATTTGTCCTAGATTTGTTTGCCACCACTGTCTTTGATCGAGATCTCCAGATCTTATACGTCAATCTATCCTGCAACGCTGCGATGGATACCCCTCCTAAACAATGTTCTGTCTATGGGTCAGCTTCTCAGTGGTCCAGACGTGCCATGTACCAATCAACTGGGATAGCATGGTGCGATTACACCTCTACTTATCGGTTGGTCCCATTGCCTTTCGCATATCCTCATCTAATGAGTGTCAGGTTGGATGGCACTGAGCCACTTCATACGTTGTAAGTCATCGAGTAACAAAGGCTAATGGACTCGACCTACAGCAGCTCATTTAGCTAACCATCCCCTCCATGCTTACCCCCATGGCTACCAATGAACGAGCTTGGAGGATTCCTTTGCGATCATGTCGGGGCAAAGTACATTGGAGATAATGGACGGTCGATAGAGATATTAGTAAAGGATGCTGTGGAAGGAGCTATAGGTGGGCGGCATTGTACTGCCAAGGGACAACTTGCTGACGACATCTGATGCAGGGGGACTGCTGAGCGACTCTCAAGGTACGGAAGGTATCATAAGATTCCCTCAGTTCAGACATCTGCAAGTCTTCATTCGTTTTTTATTCATAACCCTCTCACCAAAACTTATGAGGTTCTGCGATGCACAAATGTTGCTATGAACGAACACATCTGCTCCGTTTACATAGTACCGCATAGATCATTGGACTGGATCAATCTGCCCTCATCATCTTGGCCTTGTTACCTTCATCCTCCGTCAGACAACTTGCTCTCAATGTGTTGTATAATGATAGATGAATTGACCCCTACTCAGGACGACTGTAACAGTTGCTGTCCTTTGCAGCAAAGACATGCGTCCGAATGGAACGTTATTATGGAATGTGCTCCGTTGTGCACCTGAACAGTCCTTATTGCTGGCCTGGCTTCCATCACTTGGGTCCTCGTCATCGGTTCATCAATCTGATCAATAATCAACAGCTTCATTCTGGTCAGCGGCGAGTTATTTTGCAACTGTATTTATGAACGGGCTAGTGTTCCTATTCAGCAATGACGCGTTTCGAGCAACGGTCGTTTCTCCGTTACA
>KV448285.1:9244-53274 GCA_001658105.1 Rhizopogon vinicolor AM-OR11-026 | reverse complement strand
GTATAACAACTCCGTCCATGTTGATGGACGATTATCATTCCGAGCTCTCCCCCGTATGATGGACGCAAGCCAATGACGATCAACATACTTTATCACTGCCATAATAGACGTGAATTGGTATAGGTTTGCACATTTCGGGTTGCAGGCGACACAACGACGGGAGGGAAACGCCCCAAATTCTAGATACTGTAGGTAGGTAGGTATATATGTAAGCACGCTGGCTTACTTGAGTTCCCATAATCAACATAAATACTGCCTGCGATACTGAATGGTAATCATTCAGTATTACTACCTTTTGGTGTAGCGGTTATGTGGACGGCAGTCTGACCAGCTTACAATATACTATGTGCCTCGTGTACTACATGCGGCTAAGATGATTGCATATTCTAATACTGTAATCCAGACACCAGAATTATAAAGCACAGACAGTTACACTGACACCAGCGGTCATCACACTCGTATATACGGTTTATGATACTTACTGTAGACGTAAGATAGGGCTCAAACAGTCTCGATTAAGGTGACTGCCCGTGACATTGCGTGACCAGTCGTGACGATGTCACTAGTTAAGTCTTATGTCAACAAAAAAGGCAAGTGACTTGCCGGACGCCGACGTGATAACAGTAGTGAGTATCGTGCGCGTGAATGTGAGTCCTGTGTGGAAACGTCAAGTAGATGAATGTGTAGTAATATGCATATGGAAAAATTAAGCAATATCATTAGAATCTAATTCTTTGGGTATGCTATCGGGGAGGACACGATGGCCGCGATACTTCTTGTTTGCCCACGCAGCTTGTTTGCCATTCAAGCCTTTGCGATAAGCATCAATGAACCTTAGTGACCGGTTCGCAAATCTGCCAGCATCAGTCCGTCAGCGTCCCCATTGTTGTGTGATAAATTCAGGAGGCCGCTTACCGCCGCATGCACTCGATTGGGACAGCGTCAAGCGCTTTGTGCACGTTTGCTTCCATCTCGTTCTCTTTCTTCGTTGGGGGGTACAGACGATACAATCGTTTAGCGTAACCCCAGCATTACTCAATGAAGCTGAGTTCACAGTGAAATTTCGGCAAAATAATCACCTGAAAGCCCCTTTTTTGACAGTTAGTTTCCAGCAAAGTCGGGACATCTGTAAAATCCGGCCAACCGAAGAGAATTCGCCTACAGCAACAATCTGTCACCCCCTCTGGACACTTGAAGCCTTTACACTGTGCTTTCAGCTTTCCGGCATCATGGAACCCCCGCTCTTTGAGGATATGTGCCATCCCCTTGAACTTTCCTGCATGCTCATGCCCCGGAGGGAAGCAGAATGGCTGGGGGTGTCCATCAGCAAAACGACCGTCTTTCATCGGCACCTTCTCCTTCGCCATTGTCCCATCAGGTGCGGTAACTGATTTCTCGACACCCCAATGTTTAATCCCCTTTGGCATATTATGAGCAGATAGTGAGTCGTCTGCTCGTTTTAGGTGTGTCGGTGCGTTGTCGAATATAAGAACATGATCTGACTCTGGGAAATTCTGCTCTAGCAGGTTCATAACGCAGGTAGTCTGTGCTAACACATCCTCGCATGTGTAGTAGCCATCTCGAGCCATCCCAGCTTTGAAGACGACTCTATATGGACCCAGTGTCGTGTGTGCTAATTGAGGATGTGAGATAGGGACATAAGGGGGGTCGATATTCTTTGAATTTTCAGTGCATGCATGAGTTGATTTGCTTCGAACATGTTGCAGTGACAACTCTACTCACATTTTCCTTCTCGTGTACAAAGCTTCTTCTGAGACTCTTCTTTACAGCATAAGGGCCAAGGTTCTTTACCTGCTCTTGCTTTCTTTGACGGCCGGGGCATTTTGGATGTGGCGGAGTTCCTCCGGTGGTCGGGTGCAGTGCTGAATGCCTTAAAATATAATTATATTTACCGAAACTTTTCAAAAGACTACAGATATTCATCACAGCCCTCTTAAATTACCATACAACTCAAATAATAACATGCATGATGCTATCCATTGTACTTGAGTTTTACTTTTTCTGTAGCACATCAGCGTGGACAGCAGTAGTATTTACAGTCCATCTGTCACACTGGCCCTATCTTACTTACTTTTTGTGCAATATTGATGATTCGTGTACTTAGGTGATAGGCTGATATCGTTACAATGTGACCAAATTTCGGCACAGCCTGCGAACCGGGTGCCGAATAACGACCTGTCCTTTCCACTTCAATGTTCAGAAGCGCAACTGTAAAGATAGCCCACAGCTCGACAATCCCAGTCCCTGCACTGATTGGAAATGAAGAGCTTAGGCCTTTACAAGACTTAATTGCAGCGGAGAAAGTGGTGTTGGCTTCGTGAGTCCACCTCGCGTTTACCTCCGGAGCTATGAATAACACAGCATGTTAGACTGCAAAAGCTAAGCGCTGACTTTGCGAAGGCTGCTGATGCGATGAGGGCATGGGCACTCTCTGAAGGAGATGACATTTCTGTGAGTCTTGACTTGATCTCAAAATACATACATTGTTGACCCCGGCTTCAGGATATATTGGGTTCATCCAGGACACTCCTTTCACACTTTTCAGGGGCACTCAACCACTATAGCTCCATTCAAAACGTCGTCCGCGACAATCTGAAAGCTGTACGTACGCGTGAAGAATTCCTTGTCGACCTCCGCCGCCGTCGCCGTCGCGCTGCAGCGTCCGTGGAGACCATCAGAAGAAAGCTCACCCGAATGAACCGAGAAAACAAGGCGTTCAGTGCACAAATGTACGCGCTGAATCTGGCAGGCGAGGATATGCGAGATTTAGATGCAAAAATTACTCATGAAGAATCGACGATCGGGGATTTCAAGCGGAAATGTACGAGGAACTGGTTGACACTAAAGTTTGGAGGTCTGGGGGAGTGTTGCGAAAAGGGCATGGTATGTTTTGTAAGTCACTAAGGTCACTACTTTCTGACATATTCGAACAGATCGTGGCAGAGGTCGGAAAGCGCATGGTATTCGTGGGTAATGCCCTCTTACTTACCATAGCTCAAAACTCTAACAGTAGCCATCATCAGGAGCTTTCAGACTCCCCCAAAACACCGTACGGAGGACACAACCGAATGACATCGTTGCTCTTTGAAGCACAGCACCGGATTGTACAAGTCGTATTTTCTGGAGCGCCATCCACTGGCTGTGAGACGCCCGAAACTCCATGTCCATCGGTTTCCCGAAGTCGACCGAATTGCTTCAAAGATCTTCCAGAGATTCGTGAAGAACCTGCCTCTAGCACGACATCCGTTGGATATGTTCCCTCCATCAGTGGTCAATCGTCGACTGATCCGGTGTCACCTCCCGAGCATGTCGTATGTTATCATTTTCAATCTGGCTCGGGACTTGCGGTAACCTTGAGAATAGCTATCAGGAATCGGCCCGCCAATAACGTCCACTCCAGCGTCCGACTATCAGGTAGAGTCGTCTCCATCAAGTTGTGAATTACTTTCAGTACCACCGCCCGGTCGTACCAGAGGGACAACGGGTAGTTCTGGGGATAGAAGCTACTTCTCCTTTATGCGAAGTAGATCCATTCATGGGTTGAGACTTGATAGCATCGCGGAGGGTGATGAGCCCTTGCCGTCACCGTCTATTTCCAGTGACATGGGAGATGCAAGGTCTTGTTTGAACCGGTCACCCGATCTACACGCTTAGAAAACCTACCCCATCAGAGCAGTGCTAATCCTGAAGAAATCTCGTTACGGCACAGTGCTCGTCTTGTGCTCGTCTAGCTATTTGAGGTACGTTGCATACGAGTTTATTCTCAGGCTCCCCGATGAAATGCTGAATGTTTTTCCTAGTACTTATATTCCAATTTGCGAAACGAAGACACCTTCGTATAGTGATATGCTCGCAATCATAACGTCATGCTACGCAACTCCATGGTGTTCGGATGTTCATTTCTGTCAGTTGCACACCAGTATTATTACCCCCTTTACTTCTAGTCCTTGCTGAGCTAATACACTGGACGTATGACAGTCGATATATCTCATACCTTGCTTCCACTTCCACTCATTTTTACCAAATGTAAACCGGAGCTTAGATGGTCAAGCTTTCGCGTCAATGTTAACGATCACTGAAGCTTGAAGTTTGGCCACTTCTATCATCTGACAGATTCTCTCGTTGAGTGCCCCTTCATCATTTTGAGGCGGCCGAAAGAAATTTATGGGTTTGATAGCGTTCGAGGGCGCTCCTTGCTATGATTTCGTCCACGTACAGAATACGTGGTACATGTCACTGGTCGTGCAACATTTCCCACGATGTTATTTGAAAGTTAATATGCTGCTTTAGTTCTGGTTTCTCAAGTCGCGTCGGGGCTTCAACATGTACACATGTGCCAGTTGAATCACTGCGAAACTGCAGAGAAGTCCAAACGCTCAAAGCATCACTGGCACCTTGCAACAGGAGACTCGTCGATATTCATCTTCAAGTAATCATTGGGTAGTATCGCTGACCTACAACTTCGCATTGCTGCGGATATTGTGCTACTCCCGCTTTGGATGACCAAGTATCACTAACGCCGCGGTGTCTCTGGGGATATCGTTATCTTAGAGCTTAATGTTCCCTTCGAGCTGTCGTTCTGATCAGGCTGTCCAGCGGTAGATCGAGGCTGTCCAGCAGTAGATCGAGGCTTTAGAAGCAGCCCGGTCAGGAAACGCAACAGTTGTGCTGGCGCCCCGTCGCAAGCCGACCCTGACACTTATTCAAACTGTTGCTGTTCAGCTCCTATATTATCGCGAGAAGCAAGAATACGGGACAATTCACGTGGAAGTTGCGTTGATGTACGTTGATATCCCGGACGATTTACGCTGAGCGCCTCGAAGAATGATCAAGTTGTGGCGTCCAATAGGGAAACGTCGTCAGTCCTCCGATGGATGCACTCCTCGAGTGTGCTGTCTTTGTGGTACTCCGACTTGGATGCTCTGGGAAGTGACAAGATGATTGCGACACTGAATTAATGTTCATTTCCATAATATTGAATAACAGTGAGGACTGACATTATTATCATTCCACGAAACTGATTAACATGAGCGCCCGCGCTGCAAGTTTAGCTTGAAGGCTGTGCTACCGGGACGTAAGTTGCCGGTTTCATTCCATCTTTGGTTTCGCTACAGGTAATCCTAACCACTGATTTTTCGCAGACAATTAATAGTAGGAAATATAGGAAGATATATGGCTTGTCTTACGTACCACTCCTCAGGATGATCGGTATTTTCTTCTGGTAAGACGCCAACGCTATCTTGTTTTCCTTAATCGATAATAAAACTCACAGGAACCAAGATTCTGGATCCCGGGTACGGGTAATTCTTCCTGCCTGTAACAAAGGGATGAACTCAAGTTCACTGACTGCCGGCGGCGGCTTGCGTTCTATACAGCATGACATTGTGCGAGTTTATTTGACAGTCTTGCCTGACTGAACGGCTCGATATAAGCGCGCGTTCGGAGTATAAAGGCTCAGAGTTCGACCAATCTACATCTTAGACATCCACGATAAATACTTACTATGCTCTCCGAAGCTTTACTCCGTGCTGATAGCATCACTCGTCACTTCGAGACAGTCTTCCTCTTTACGAAGGCTGATGTCAGAACCACTCTAATACCTGTTGTATGTGATAACCTTTTTTCGTCTCCTTCACTTGTTTAATTGAACATTTTAGACTATATTCGCATTAGCTGCTTCACCGACACATCACTTCAGCTGCGCTCTGCATGCCGCTTTCTGGATATGGCTCCATTTATTGCAGTTCAATATTTCAAACCAGATTCAGGATCCGGAAGAGGACCGCAAGAACAAGCCCTCCCGTCCGATACCTGCTGGTCGTATTTCTGTGGACAGTGCAGCCGATATGCGCTGGGTGCTTACCCCTGTCTGCTTAATACTATCGTGGTGGCATGGAACTCAGGCTCTCATGGCTAGCGTTGTTTTTGCAGCCTTGACGATCTGGTATAACGAACTTCAAGGCGATAAGATGGGATTCTCGAAGAACGTACTCACAGCCATTCTCTATGGATGCCTGGAGGTTGGAGGAACAGTTGCCGCAGGTAAATGTACCTAGTCGTCTACGTTCTAACTTTAACTCACCAAGTACACAGGCAACTCATTCATAGATGATGCCGGTGTTTTGGCCGTCGCACTTAGCTCGACAGTCTTCGCAACCACGCTCCATGCGCAAGACTTTAAAGATGAATTAGGTGATCGCCTCACTGGCAGACGTACATTACCAACAATCTTCCCCAAAGCCGCACGCTTTTCAATGATGCTCGGCATTCCCCTGTGGTCCTTTGGTTTGAGCTGTATCTGGAAGATAGACTTGCTCTCTACCGCGGTGTTAGTAGCCTACGGCGCTTTTGTGGGGAACAGATTCGTGAAGTACAGGACGGTGAGCGCCGATAAACAATCATGCAAGTTCTACAGCGTGAGTAGAAAATTCACTTGGGGGTATACCGAAGTGAAGCTGACAATGGAACTCTTCTCAGATGTGGTACTCCCTCTGTCATCTACTCCCCGGTTATTGGCGCTACTTTCATGGGGCGGTTTAAGCTTAAGCGTTCGGAGTTCAAATCACTTATAAAGTATAGAGTACTTAGTTCTTGAGGAAAGATTGTAAAATTGGATCGGCTGTCGGCTGTTTAGTCCCATAGTGATTACTTCTCTTTCTTGAAGCTTCGTTTTTCGGGGTAGGTAGACTGATCCAGTGGCTGAAGCTGTTTATCTCTTGGAGTCCCTGCACCAGCATATCGTGACTTAATTACATAATATGCACGCTAAGTCTACATAATTTGGCAGTGCAACTCAGCTTAGCACAACTTGAACTTAAGTACAAGGCCAATGACCACTGTAAGTCTAACCTGCAAGAATCAGACTTCGCAGTGTATTACTGGAATTACAAATGAATGTGGACAAATATGGAACGGGACAACAAGTATACAACATAGCGGTGGTAGTGGTCATGAAACTGGACAAAAAACTGTATATATGGTGGCGGGTCATTGACGACAAAGGATGTATCACACAAATGACCGACTTGTCACTCTTGAGCTTCCTCGGTTCATCGGGTTTCATAACCTTCTTTGATCTGCGCCAATTTAGACCACCCCGACTCGAGAAACCTCTTGTAGACGGCATCCTCCATCTGCTCCAAACGGTCACGAAGCACTAGGCCATGCCGAGCCAGGCGAAGCAAAACTGACACGAATTGAAATGCCTGCAGGGGGTCAGAGATGTCATAATGTCGTACATTGCGCTCCATGATATATATTTTCTGAATTACCATGAGCTTTCGGTAACAGTGTGAACAGAAAGGGTGCCCACCTCATTCTTCTGCCATGCCATTGCGACCGCACCAAGTCGCCCATTCACAACCAATCCGAATACGGGCTGTTCTGTGATGTCGAGGGCAGCAAGAAAACGAAGTGCGGATACCAAGTATGTCCTCATTTGATTCATGGCCTTGGCGATTGTGGATTGGTCCTTCTTCTTATATTCAGCGAGCAGGACGGGGAGTAGGAGGTCCTGTCCACTGGCGTTGAGAAGGGCGTTCTCCTCCGAATCCTGTTCACTGGAATCGGGAACTGGTATTTTCTCCGATGGAATTTTCGTTATCTGACCGCGGTCAGGATGGACGAGATACATGTTCTGTAACAAGGCTTTTCGTTCCTTCTTCTGCTGGCGCTCTGACACGTGCGAGGAGGATGCCTGCAAAGGGACTTCTGCTTCCTGTTTCTTCTGGTGTTCCGACGCACTGGCAAGAGAGGAGGCCCAGGATGCCTGAAGGCGCTCGTTGGTAGGGGGAGTCAGGGTGACATCTTGCTTGTCGGGCTTGCCGTGGACGAGTATGAAAGTTTTCAGAAATTCGACCTGAGGGTCTTTACTTTCATGTATGTATTTGAGCATTGCAGTGGTCGCTCCGGAACATTGGATAACAAGGACAGCATCAGATGTCCCTGTGACAGGTTCCATACGGGAGTGGTCTACAATGTCTTCAAGGAACTTCTCCGAGGCACGGGACATAGTATCCGTAGTCAATTGCGATGCGTGCTCCACTGCTGCAATAGCTTGTTTCCGCAAGGCTATATCATCGGAAGGCAGATACTCGGAGAACCGTTGCGCAGAACAAAACTTTTCATAATACTCGGCAAGGGATGTTGCTCGCTGCGGGAAAGAATTATCACGAACAACAAGGTTGCGTGCGAAGTTCAACTGTCGTTCTAATCTATATGAATGGTGAGTTATGGAAAAATTAATCTAACAGTGAACGGCTCACAAGATATCTCGTTGACCAGGAACAGGTCGGAAGAACTGCAGGAGCAAGGCGTCCCATTCATGTCGGCGCTCAGCCTCGTTGGCGCCATGCAAAGCTGCTATTCCTTCACAGTCGCGAGCACCTTGTACGGCATGCAATAGAGCAGAAAGCCGAGTGGAAATGAATGCAATATCCTCCGAGGGCATTGTGATCGCTGTGGTAGACGGCTCATTCTCACCATATTTCTCGAACAGTTCGTCTCTGACACCCAACACAGACGAATCAATGTTGAATTTTGACAACTGCGCAACGTAGTAAGAAATTGCGTAAAAGAAACCCCGTGGACTTACAGTGGGTCGGACGACGTCAGACCAGGTAAATGCTGTGACTGCATCGTAGATTGTGATCATCTCGCTGACGCCTGACTCCTCCGCCAATGGACTATCGAGGGGGATTGGAATGCGACCCACGGTAAAAGCATTCCGTTCGAATAACCAACTGGATATATTCACTTCTCCTACAAGGCCAACATCACTCTTAGCGGCGAATCTGGCAGCGGAAGGCGGTCATTGAATAGCAGCCAATCAAAAAAGAAGGCTTCATACACCGAGTTCGAAAGCCGTGAAGAAGACTTCTTATGAGATCGTTCAGAAGATCTCTGTGATGCGTTCTTCGAGGTCGGTGGTCGCGACGAACTACCTCTGCATGTCAAATGAAATCAAGGAAAGGGTCATGAAAAGGTTTTTACATACGGTTTTGTCTTACCCGCCGCAAGAGTTGATCGAGGAGCACTACAGTTTCAGGTTATTGATAGATTGATAAAAATGATACGGGTCGAGATGCTGACCTGGCTTTCGAGCCACCTACAGCATCCTCGTGAATGGTTTCAAGATCTTGAGGACTCATCTGTTCAGTAGATAGAAATATGACTGGATTGGACAGTGGCGATGGAGTACGAGGTCCAGAAGATGATATCTCACTGAAGAACGATGAAAATTCGGAATTACTATGAAAACAGAAAACAATACCTAGAACCAGTGTGCACATGGACTTGATGGGTCCAGGCCGCCACTCGATCTTCCAGCTGTCCCCCCATCTGGGATTCGAAATCTGGTAAATCGGATCTCCAGTGAAACGAGGTCAGAGAGCTGACAGCTTCTATTGATGTGATATCCTTGATATCTTGGAAATGACTCCGCAACCTCAAAACGAATTGCGCCATGGGGATAGCAGAACACGAGTCAGTGAAATCAAACACACCCATCGACGGATCTAGACTGTCGCCCCCAGCCAAAGCGAGGTGAGCCACAGGCTTCAGGAAAGGTCAACGTGGAAAATCATGGATTAGTTGTCTGACTTACCATACGACCTTCCTCTGACTGATGGGAGTCAAGCCACCCGAAGATAGCGGTGGCAGTCGTACCCGTGTTCGAACAGCACAGGCCGACCACAGGTTCACGAACACCCCAAACACGTCTCTGGTAGAGAGTGGTGCAAAGAAGTGGCACGATATTCTGGGAGTCAGCGACTAGTAAGACTGGCAATACTGCGTAATGCCATCTCCCTCGTCCTGGGAGTATATGCGCTTGCAACGGCAGGTCGAGACCATCGAGTGAGTCGAGCGTTAGTGAACCATTGCACGAGTCAGAATCTGCAGAGTACATCGATACGTCTTCGCCGTCCCTGCTTCCTGAGCTGGTCCTGGATCGGTCTGAATGAACCCTCCGCGAAGAATCTGCAGAATACATCAATTCATCCTCATAATCCCCGCTACCTGAGTTGGTACTGGATCGGTCTGAATGAGTCTTAGGTGTAGAATAGATGACATGTGCGGCAATAAGGGTCGCATGTCCGTCAACTAGGTCTGACGGCTGAGTTGCCACGTCCTGAGCCCGGGGCATGACGAACGGTGTATCTTCACTGAAGGCATATACGAATATTAGCATAATACACCATCGATTTGCGACTTACAGAATTAGAACATCCGTGGACAACGTGTTAGCCAGCGCATGGATAAGCTGAGACCAGATAGGAACGGTAGACCTCGCGCCACCATAATGTGGAAGCTCAGTAAGGGCGTTTAAGTCTGTAGCTGTTGAATGAATCAAGTGCTGAAAATCTATTGCGGTGTATGAGCGCGTGGGAGGTGCAGCGGGAGTGCTGGATGACTCGGGGGGATTTGATGCAGGACAGTCTTGGAAGGTTGGCGGGTCTGCAGAGTGCAACGGTGACAGCAAGAAAGCGATGCCGCGCACTGGCTCAGGCCAGGCGTTAGAGTGCGGCACGTAGTGTATAATTTGCCCGAAAGTCATCTGTCAAACCGAGAGGCTAAGGAGGTTAGAACTTCCTGGATATACGTTAGTCACGGTATGTAAGATGACTGATTCAAGACGCGTCAAAACAGAACGCGCTCACTCGCTTAGTCAGCACCTTTCGGCAATTTCAACTTCTATTTACAAATGAGTTTGCAAATTGCAACTCCGAGTCGTTTACATAAGCTTGCAGCGGCAGAGTTCACACGGTGACTTTCGAACCTCCATCATAATGATAGTATGATCACATGCTCATTCAATGAATTATGGACTTCAAGTTCAACCTTATGTATCTTTAACAGTTGCCTCGAGCTCAGAGCTGTCAGTAGCGACAACAGAATTCAGTGGGAGCTGATCGATAGGACAACAACTAACTTTTCCGAACTCTGTCGCCGTACCATGGTACTTTTCGCGAAGTCTCATTATTTACGCAGTACGCCGTCAAGTTCTCGTTTTTCTCCCGTTTTCATGATCGCATTAGGAGGTTTATGAGGTTCTTAAACATCGCGCATTCTGATCGAAGGTTCGTGACAGAGCTGTGACTAGCGAGGACATACAATTGATCCGTCTTGATAGGCTCGCTGTCTTTTAGGATAACGGCTATCATGATCGCTCGATGAGCCGGAGCATTGGTGTAAGTAAGGTCACAAACCGTGTCCTGGCTCTCTTCTGCGTGATCCTGTTAAGATTTAAAAAGTTTTGCGACTTGCGAGAAGAACGCAGAAACCTTATGTTGTTCTATCCCCGTGTACGCTGTACAGGTGCGTAAATAAAAATTTCATGATTGTATGAAGGCTCTACCCCTTAACGTTCTTGTTTAGTGCCTTGCTGGTGGATTTACCCGATTGGCCATGAGCGGCCATGATGACAGTTTTCTTAGGAAGAATCTGCGCTAGGAACAGCGCAAGCACTTTCTTGTAGCTATCCTGTGCCCTGGTAGCGGTCGATTCGTCATATTTAAAGCGATGGATAATCTGGGATTGATACCCACCGCGGATATTAGGGGACTGAAGTGAACTATCGTGGCCTTCCACTTTATCACCACTCAGCAGTGCCCGAATACATTACATAGGCCCAGATGGTTCGGTACGTTCTACGTTCCGCGAGATCTGTTAACCTACAGTGGTAATTCAGTGTTATCTCGGCTTATATACATGCCACTTCTGGTCAGATTCCTTGCATAGGTCCAAATCCTTCGATAGCGTAACGGAAGGGCTACAACTCCACTCCGTTGTTCACGCTCTGAGCGCGCGGGCACAGCTCATATTAGCATAGCTCCAACTGCTATGGAGGCACTTCTAATCACAACGTCAAGGTAGACTGCATTAAAATCTTTTTATATTCTATCAAAACGTACAAATTTGACACGAATATCAGATTTTGGATTTATTGTCGCTCAGCGTATTGTTCCTGCAGCCTCCCGTACATAAAAAAGAGTAGCTGCGGTGCTCGACCAAACTTAACGTGGTGTCTCTTCTTGGGATCAGATCGTCTCAATCAGCTTCCAGTTCATTCGGGCCGATAAAGCTTTCATTTGGGTTCTGACGACTGCAGTTGCTAGTACATATCGGCTTGACTGTCTGAGGGGCCGCCGTGACAAGCGGTATATTCACGGCGCTTAAAGTCGGGACTCCGTGGGGATATTCACCACAACCCATAGTATGAGGTCAGAAAGACAGTTTAGTATTACTGGAACGTGTGGCTACCTCTACCGGTCAACGTAAGGTTGCTTTGTGACCTATTTGGATCGGTGAATTTTTACACCGGTACGTCTTCATAGCTCATCACAGCCACTCGGTATTAGATGTATCTTATAGCACCTCAAGTCTCAGAGTATTTAACAGTGGGATACTGGCTCAAAAATGTGCAATAAATCAGACCATGTTGTCCCAAGCCATAGATAGCGGTCGTCGTATCAGCGGGCATATCTTGACATTATTTTTATTCACGAAATCCGATGTCTTAACCACTCTCATACCTATCGTGCGTATCCCCCCATGTCGGTTGTATGTTCTTTATCATGATCTTGTGCATTAGACTTTGTTCGCCTTTGCAGCCGCCCCACATCCACACCTCGCCCGCATTCCACACACTATAATTTGGATATGGATGCACCTCCTGAAATTTGACATATCCAATCAGATTCAGGATCCAGAAGAGGACAGGAGAAACAAGCCTGATCGCCCTCTTCCTGCGGGACGTATAACCACAGAGAATGCCGCAGATGTGCGCTGGCTGCTAGTTCCCATCTGTCTGGCGTTTTCCGCGGAGTATGGTGGACTGGCTCTCGCCTCTAGCATCTGTTTCGAAGCCCTCAGCATATGGTATAACGATTTTGGCGGCCATAAGGTTGGGATTTCGAAGAACCTATTGACGGCCGCGGGATATATGTTCATGGAAGTAGGCGCAACAATCGTTGCAGGTACGCGGGCTGTCCTAGAGGCACACAACATCAGAGCTGACTGAGTGATAATCAGGCTCCAGTCCATGCATTGATAGCATCGGTGCACGTGCAATTATTTTTAGCTGTGCAGTATTTGCGACGACGCTTCATGCACAAGACTTCAAAGACGAGGAAGGAGATCGCTTGACGGGAAGGCGCACGCTTGTCACATTGTTCCCTACGTTTGCACGCATGTCAATGATGATTGGCATCCCCCTTTGGTCATTCTGCCTCAGCAGACTCTGGAAGATGGACGATATCTGTTCAGCTGCATTTGTAACGTATGGAATGGTTGTCGGGGCCAGATTCATGGTTTACAGAAATGCGACTGCGGACAGACAGTCGTGCAAATTGTACAGTGTGAGTGATCTCAAGAGTTTGAAAATTGAACCTGTTCATTTATTATTTTAGCTTTGGTTTACCATCGCACACTTACTCCCTGGTTATTGGAGATTTTTCTACAGCACTTGAAGCTGTCGATATAGATCGTGAAAGATAAAATGTTCTATGACTTCAATGTCTATTTTATTACGTAATAAATGCCCTGAATTGAAGTTATTAATATTAATATAGTTCACTTCTCAGTATGAAAAGGATGACGGTGCCGCAGTGACGACGCAGTCAACAACGTTCTCGTCCCGTCAATATTTCAATCCTCGCAGTTCGCTGCATGTTGTAGGTAGTATGGGTATTCTTTCGGAGACCCATGGACGTGGTGCGGGCTCCGGCTTGCCACTTCCTGTTCTACTCCTTGCCGGAATATCAGCCTTGATAGCGGTGACGGTTAGCGGATTGTCAATATGGCTGCAGCTACGAAACTATAGGAAGCCCCTCCTGCAAAGGTAAGCTTGCTTCGGTCTCTGTGGTTGCGCTGAGCCTTGATATCTGCAGGATGGTCGTGCGAATCATGCTCATGGTCCCCATTTACGCCCTGTCATCTCTCATCTCCCTTTTCTCATTGGACGCAGCATTTTTCATTGATGTGATACGAGATATATACGAGGTATGTCGCTGTCTATGGATGTATGGCTTCTTTGTAGACTTTGAACTGCGACTCCGTGATTTAGGCTTTTGTCATTTACTGTTTCTTTGTTCTTCTGGTTGATTATCTGGGCGGCGAGCGCTCGCTTCTCATTCGACTTCACGGACGACCGCCCATCCCAGCAATATTTCCCGTCAGTTTATGGCGACGCGAGGTGGATGTTAGCGATCCATACACGTTTCTCTTCCTTAAACGAGGCATTCTTCGTCAGTAGCCACCGTCGGGTACTTAGTTTCAATGTGATGCTCACGGGTTTCTATTGACAGAGTATGTACAAGTCAAACCTATGCTGGCACTTGCAAGCCTTATCATGAAAGCGACTGGAACGTACAACGAGGGTGATTTCCGGGCGCGGTCCGGGTATCTGTATGTCTCAATCGTGTACAACGTGTCCATCTGCCTTGCACTATATTGCCTTGCAGTCTTCTGGATGTGTGTAAGTGATGATTTGAAGCCATTCCGGTGAGTTTGCAGATGCTTTCTTAGCTATCTAAATTCATTATTCCGCTTCTTCAGTCCAGTACCAAAATTCCTTTGTGTCAAAGGAATTCTCTTCTTTTCATTCTGGCAATCCATTGCCATCTCAACTCTCGTTGCGGTCGGCGTTATAACCAAACTTGGACCATACACAGACAGCGAACACATCTCCCTGGGACTCACCGACACTTTAATTTGTGTCGAGATGCCGTTCTTTGCTATCGCGCACATGTATGCATTCTCCTACCGGGACTTTGTCAAATCATCCCCCTCTGCCAAAGTCTATGTCGCTCGGATGCGGATGGGGTATGCCCTTCGGGATGCATTTGGCCTCAAGGACCTTGCTGAAGATACCAAGTCGACTTTGCGTGGAGAAGGAATCAACTATCGCGCGTTTGAGCCAAGCGAGGGAGGAATGCACATCGGAGCAGCGAGGGAGCGAAGAATACGAGCCGGCCTGCGCTATTCCGCGGGTGGAAAGCGCAAGTACTGGCTCCCAGAGGTGAGGGGTCTAGGTGACAGAAATGCCGAAGGCGACCCCTGGCTTGGTCGAGATAGAAATGTCACTGCTCCCCTACTCGAGGAAGATGCGGAGGACGTTATTCATACTGCACCCGACATTCGTTATCAGGAACAATGGCGGACCATAGGAATGTCCGGCGAGGACGTGGACGTGGAGGATGATGACGAGTATGCACTGCACTTCAATGATGCCCTGGTCACCGTGGACGATTCACTCTATGAACATGCGAAGAAGTATGTCTTTGGCGACTACGCGTACCCTGTTGTGGATGTCAGCTCTGAAGAAGCACGGCGTGTGATGTGGGCTGAGGAAGAAAGAATTGTTAGAGAAGGGGTGCACGTCGATGTCCCCGGCGTCCGCAGAAATCCCCTTGGTGCAAGTGTCAGTGGAGGCTACGGTGCAACAGGCACCAAGGTTGGTCCAATGCGGAAGTACCAGGACGACGAGGACGAAGGCTTTGTTTCAGATGAACGTGTAGGCAACTTTGAAGAAGGCAATCGGAGGGCAGAAACCGACGCATCCAGGTTGAGGGGAGCGAATGCCAGAAGTACCGCAAAGGATGGAGTCCTCCCACCGTCGATGTCTTCCTCGTCAAGTTCATCTGCCAGTGGGTTGGGCTCCGGGAAACATGTGCGCTCTTCAGGGCGATTATCCCGACTCGACTCACATATATCTCGTGCATCACGCCCTAAACTGTCGGCTGGAAGCAACGTCAACGTGCGCGCGTCGTCTCCATACCTTCATTCTTCGCCTTCACACTCTCGATCGAACGTTGGTACCCCACCACTTTCTTCTGGGTCACACCCGCCGCAGTCCCGTTCCTCTCATACTCCACTCGCAGAGCCAGATGCTGTAGACCTCGTGGTGTCTACTAATACACTCCAGGTACCCTCAGGGTCGCATTCTCCTCATGCTTCTCCACGTGCCACAGGCTTAAAGCGTGTGTGGGACCAGCAAAGAGATATCCAGATTAATTCTTCGGCTGGAGTAGATGAAACGGACAGGCGGTCTAATGACGGCCGCTTTGTGGTCAGTGCTGCTGAGTATAACGAGGAGCAGGAAATACGGAAGCAAGAAGCTGACGTTCTGGAGGTGCACGAGCCTGATGAAGTGGTGCGGGCTGAGACGCCGCCATCGTATGCTCGGGGTTGGAAATATGATGGAATCAGGAGTCCAGAAGAGGATGAACAGAATCCGTGGACGTGAAACCATCATCATCAACTTTGCGTTTATTAAATAGTCGACATGCAATGCCGATACCCGTTCATAACTTAACACACGTTGTATAATACTCATGTTGCGTTATTACGACGACTCATCGGACATGGAGAATAGTCACTCCAAACAAACTTCCTTATTCGGTAAACCGATACAGCTCTTGGATACTCCTTGAAGTGGCTATGCAGATATCGGCCAACGTCGCACACAATTGTTGCCTTTTGTTCTCTGCCACGCAGCTGCGGCCGTAGTCACTGCTCATCATCACAACAACCACATTGTCACCACAAAATCATGTTCAAGACAGCAGCGACAAGAATTGCTCACAATTCTACGATACCTGCACTTGCGGGTAACAGCGACCTCCGACAGTTTCAAGATCTCATTAATGCAGAGAAAGTGGTACTCGTCTCGTCCGTATTCATGCATCTTATATGCGTTGGCAATATCCTCATCACTTACTTGTACAGAATTCAGAGACTGGGTGTTGATCTGACGAAGGCTGCGGAATCGCTCAGGGCGTGGGGGGTTGGTGAAGGTGATGACCTCGCAGTGAGTGATGCTTTTGTTCGCTAGTGGGTGTACTGCAGTTTTCGTTCAATCCATAGTAGTCATGCAAAGCTGGTGGGATGCATTGCATATTTCGTGACATTCAAACATCCGTAGGCGGGCTGCTCATCTTGCCAAGTGAGCCGAATACGACAGTATATGCGTTTCACGAGACTTGACAATGCATCTCATTTAAGACCATGGCTCTGTGTACACCCGCAATTTCTAATTTAGTTTTCTGACCAAGAAACTATAGGACATACTTAGTGCATCCACTACTCTACTTGTCAACTTTGCTGCTGCACTTAGTGCATACGCCAGCACCCATCATGGGATCCGTGACACGATGAAGTCTGTACGCACACGAGAGGAAGCACTAGATGACCTCCGGCGCCGACGACGGCGCGTTGGAACTGCTGCTGACAGCGCCGAGAGGAAGCTCAGCAAGATGAGCCCAGAGCACAAAAATCTCACATCACAGACTGATGCACTTAATCGACTGCGTGAAGATATGCGCACGATGGATGGCGAGATTGTTCGCGAGGAGGCTGAGCTGGGCGATTTCAAGAGAAAATGTGCGAGGAGCTGGATGCAAGCCAAGTTTGGAGGGCTTGCAGAGTGCTGTGAGAAGGGTCTCGTAAGTCTCTCTCTGCTCTTTCTTCGGCTGTCCTTCTCATTTTCATCCAGGTTGTTGGCGACATAGGCAAAGCCATCGTTGCAGTACGTCCTGGTGTATGCTCGTAGGTCTCATTGTGACATCCTTTTGTAGGAAATTCCCGAAGACGTGACGCAACCAGGACTTCCTCGAGTGTATTATAATTCTCACCCACGTGTTAGCGCCCTTGTTTCGGAGGCACAGCGCAGTATTGCCCAAGTATCCTTTACGGTTGAACCGTCTGCCCGCGCTGGTCAAGGAGAGAATGACTATGCGTCCTCGATGCAGACCTCGTCACAGGTGCAAGCACGCCAGTCCCCATTCTCAGGTTCACCCTATTTGCCTGCGCCGCAGGTAGGTAGTGGATTCAATATGGGTGGCTTTGGGGACGAATCATCGGTGGGACTTGACATCGTAACTTACCCGGAAATAACTCATCATTGACATTGGCAGTCTACCCGGACACAAAACCAGCGCGCAGCATCAGCGGACGAACTCGGTGTCTCCACACCGACCTCAACCCACACAAATCAGTTTGCCTCCTTCCCTGCGAGGGGCTCGAGCCGAGGCATTTTACACGACGTGCAAACTGCCGCGCCTCTTCCCTTACACGATACCTCGGACTCTCTTACCAACTCCATCGCCGACGCTCTCGCTCTTCGTGATTCCAACGCACTTGACCCGAATCCGCCCTCAGTCGACGATCCCGCGCCAAAGTACGAGCCGTTCGTCCCTGGCTCAGGTGCTCGATACGCCGGCGTTGGAGACAGGCGCAGAAGCAAGAGTCCAAGTTTACCACCAGGAGCGGCTCCTGCTGCAATTCGGGCATGGGATGGCGGGTCGCGCATCGAAGTTGAGGATCAGCGTGCTATGAGCGAGAGTAATGACCATGCGGCGAGTGTCGTGAGTGTTGGCGGAAATGAACAGACGATGAGCATCACTGGAAGGAGCGACAGGCGGACATCAGAGGAGTCGGAGGTTGGCATGCCATACGACCGCGACGAGGAGTCTGAAGTTCTTACTCAAGAAAGCGAAACCGCACTGCAAAGGGTGGACCGGAGAGTGGAGTTCGGGGCTGAGGACGACGAAGCGGAGGCAGAGGCTAGCAGAACTTTGCCTGGGAGGTCAGAAAGCCAGACACGTATTCCACGTGTGCCTCCGCCACCTTTAGACACTGAGGCACCAATTCCCTCAGAGAGTGCAAGGGTTGTATCTCCACTTTTACAACAGCCTACCTCACCCCAACGGAGTGAGGCGAAAGGACATGCAGAAGATGAAGGTGATGAGGAGCACGCACGCAATGCAGCTGCTGCACGTGAAGTCTCTCGTGAACTGGATGCACTTGCGTTTAGTGCACCTGCGCCGGTGACGTATTCTACTCATCCAACTCAATCCCGATCACCACCACAAGGTTCTTACATGTCGGGACAAGCTTATCCACCTCAATCACACCAACACCCGCTGCCAGCCGTACCGCAAATCCATGCTCCTCCACAGGTGCTCAATCAAGTCTCTCGACCACCTTCACCCCTTGCGCCACCTCACGCACCGTTCGCTCACCGTTCTATTTCGCCTCATCCCCATCTTGGCGTTGACCCAGGTGAATCACGTCCTCTACCGAACCCAATTGGTTCGAGGAAGAGCTCCCCTCGTCCTACATCACTTCGACTCCAGCCATCTTCTTTGTCCTCCGTGCAATTGCCTTCTCCATCATCTGTGCAATCGCATACTTCTGTCCCATATAGACCATCAGCTGAGTACTCACGCCCGCAGCCGCCGTTCTCGTCTCCCCTCATGGCGAAGTCCACGTCTTCATTGTCCTCAGGTGGTCCCGGTGTGCGCACGATTTCCGCTGCTGCATTCCGCAGGCCCGGTCGCAACGGAAGCGAGTCTGGGCCAACATTGTCTCCATTAGGCGGGCCAGCGGATACATCGCCACTATCCCTTCGTCGCCCATCTGTGTCGCCTGCACCTTCTACCTCGCGGAATGCAATACCATCACGAAGGCTGTCTGTAATCAACCCAGACCCAGTCCAGCCAGACGAAGAGGATTTTGATTACATAACGGCATACATGGGAGGAGATGAGCCGGGAGGATCGCAGGCGCGGCGGAGTGCTGGATATGGACAGGGGAGGTACGTCAGTGACCTGGAAGCTCGATGATTTGGACAAGGATCTGTATATATGTTTGAACTTGGGACTGAATTTCTCTATACAAGGACAAGTACTGTATCTATACTGTTGTATGTATTTATGTATGTATGCGTTTTCTTTCTTTCAGTGCGCATGTCCTGATGGTGTTTATTCTGTTGCAGGTTTCCTGGCAATCACATTTGTTTCGATGACATCTTGCCCACAGGATGGGCGATGATCGATACTTATCAGACGCTGATGCTGAGTAAACTGACAGTTAGGGCCGGTTGAGTTCTGGATGCCGTAGCCAGAAGGCTGTGATATAAAGGAACCGCAACTGATGTACGGCCCAGACTCTTTGTGTTAACTTCATCTATTCCTTATCTTAAGCTTTCGTATGACTAACCGATAGCCATCACACAAGAGCAGTTAACTATCGTTCCACAAATGATGGACACTTGTTCAAAGTAGACTTCCTGTCAGGTTATTGTTTACATGCACGTTGATTTTGCGTAACATTGCAGGATAACACCATTCGAACGAGCATGGAAGGAATACGTCGAACAGTTGTCTCCTAAGAAGAAGCAACGGCGATTCCTGATGAACTGTGCTCGTGCTCTTCAAGATCGTTCAGGCGACTCTCCAGCTTCGGCCATTAACGATGCCATCAGTGAGGCAGAGAAGAAGCATGCCATGCAACCCTCACGGCGGGTGATTCGAAAGTACATTGATCCCGTCGTGAATGTCCTCAGCGATTTCGATGCTATCATCTGCACATTGAGTGGGTTCCGGATACGAAGTTTAGTCCGCGTTTTATCTTTGGTCTGACATCCTGCAAGTTTCCGCGGATCCGATGCCTACTGCAATTATTTGGGGTGCATTGAAAGTGATCATTGATGTTAGTATGTTCTCTCATCTGGAATCGGTATAGCTCATGTCCGAGCATATATTATCAGGGTCTTTCAAGGTTTTCGGGCCTCTTCGAAACTATCAAGAACGAACTTCGGTCTCTGAGAGACCAACTGGAGCATATCACGGACCACGAGAACCTTTATGGTAGGGACGACAAGATGCAAAATCTCCTTTGCAAGTCCTACTTCAACATCATCCGTTTCTGGCATAGAGTTGATAAGGAGTGCGATAATTGCGGTTAGATAGTGTTTTACTCGCATGTCTATTGTATTTATGCTAACACGCTCCGCAAGGTTTTACAATATTGAAGGCGGTTGCCCCTTTTAGCACGAAGAAACTGAATTCTATCGTCGCAGATATGCAACACGACGCTCAAGAGATCAGCAAGCGTGCAAATATGCTTCAGGCAATGGAGAACAGAGAAGAACAAGGAGAAAATGCAATCGCCCGTCAGGAAGCTGCAGATGATAGACGTAAAGCTGAGGAGGAGCGTCGAGAACAGCGCGAATACCGTGACGAGAGGAGGCGCGAGGTACCAGGTCTGTGCACCACGACCAAGGGCTTCTTCGATTGTCACTGACATGATTCCAACAGGGGAGCGTTTCAACAACCTCTGTTCTTTGCTATCTTCTCCTGAAACAAGTGAGCCCAACTTTCACAGGCGGGAGAAGCATTTGAAAAGCTGTCTCACTGGAACCTGCGAGTGGTTACTCGATCATCCTGATTTCGTTGCTTGGTCGAGTGGTACCTCTTCATCTCCCGTTTTGTGGCTCCATGGACCCCCAGGATCCGGGAAATCTACCCTTTGCTCTACCATCAGCCATAGATTGGACTCAGTGGCATTTCATTTCTGCGACTTCGCCCAGCAATATAAACCTTTTGAGATATTGCGGATGCTGGCGCTGCAACTGCTATGCAAACACTGGACGGACTTGCACAATATTCCCCAAGAGCTATGTGACGTGGCCCAAGCAACTCCATCCGTCCTTGAGAACGTCCAGAACATGATCCAGGTCCTCGTCAAAAACCAACCGAAGGTGTATTTCCTTCTTGACGGCCTAGATGAAGAAACAACCGGAGAGAGATGGAAAGATACGGTGGATGTGCTTCGGTTTCTTATCCAGCTCACGAAAGACTTCCCTACCAAGGTCCGCGTCTGGTGCAGCAGCCAACCTCGTTCGTTGATCAAGAAGGAACTCGAGGGTTACCCAGATCTCGACATCACTGCCCACGCCAAAAAAGACATAGCTTTTTTTCTGTCTAAAGCGATACCCGAAGCCGAGGAGCTGGAACCACTTGATCAAGAGAAATTCTTGCAAGACCTACATCGACGAGCTGAGTGCAGTTTCCTCTGGGCCAGCCTCATGATCAGCGAACTTCAAGGGTCACCGACGAGCCTCAGAGAGATGAAGGAACTTATCGAAAGAGGACTTCCGTCCACCTTGCTGGAATATTACAGCCTGTTCTTCAAACGTTTCAAGAAGTCGTTGCGCCCTCTTGCATGGTACGTGCTTAAATGGTTTCCAGGAACAAAACTTATCTTTTCAACAGCAAGTTGTTTGCCTTGATCGTGTTTGCTCGTCGACCATTGAGACTTTCTGAACTGCAAGAAGCTATATGGTGCTTGAACAGCAAGTCCTCCGGATACCTTAATCCGGAGGATAAACCGTTCCTTAAGCAACTGCATGAAGTATCTCAGCCCCTCATCGAGATGACCAAGGTCACCGGACCCCAAGTCACTGATGGCCAAGAGGAATACACGTGTCGTCTTTTTCATTCCACTCTTCGAGATTTCCTCGTGGAGCATCCGAATATCCTGTCCGAGGCAGGCGATCCGCTGACAGATCTACATATCAGCTCCCATGTAGCTGTTGAAGCCTGCTTGCTTTACCTGTGTCAAGCGAGATATGCTGGATTACTGGTCAGACAGGAAGGTCGTTGGATCGATGCAACAGGAGACTCAGTAGACAACCAAAATTTCCTCGTTTATGCAGCCAAATACTGGGACAAGCATCTCGATGATGCTGCTGAACAGCACAAGAAGGAGCTTCTCGGGCGTCTCGAGACTTTCATCACTTCGTCCAACTTTCAGACGTGTATTCAGGTCCAGAGCTTATGGGTGGAATTGCAGTTCTGCATCTTTCGGACTAGCAATAGCGATGAACGATGCCAGTCCTTGCGGCGTGTTTTTCCCACCTGGTTCTCACGGGAAACGGACGTTGGTGTAAAGCTCTGGAACGATTATCGATGTTTCTTGCACGAGTGGAAATTTTTCCTATCATGCGGAAATTGTTATATGGCAGATCCCAGATGCGGAGTTTTGCCGTACTTGGGGCAGTTGGATCGTATTTGGTTCGGTGCACTCGGACCATCGAATTTTTTATCGCGACTAAGGGGCCATTATACAAGCTTTGTTTTCCAAATGCAAGATGAACTCAAGTCTGGAGGTTGCCAGTGCCTCTTTGATGGCGTCGGCGATGACGGTAGCACAATCATGGTGTTGCGAATACAAACAAAGTAAGTGATAGCATTTCTGCTTATCTCGTGCTGAAATGCTGCCCACCACTCTTAGGCCATGCGAAGGGGAAACCCTTCAAATTTCATGCGAAACCTGGTCTTTGAGTGAACAGCACCTGCCGTTAAAGGAGAAATGCCAAATTATCCAGGAATCCCCTGAAATTTGCGATTGGCCTATATACGCCGGCAACGCTATTCACTTGCCATCTCGGGTAGGCAAGGCCTCCACAGCTGCTTTCAGCCCCGACTGCCAAACCCTTCGTATTGGCACCAGATTATTTGCGAAAGATGCTACAGGAAATTTTGTGGCTCTCCCTCGGCTTGCACAGCTTTCCCGCCAATCCCATGCTTACGTGGAGGAATTTTGTCGTCGTGGTCGCTTCGTTGTCTTAGCCTCCAGAACAAAGTTGTCTGCAAGAGACGTCACAGACGAAGTAGACCACTCTCCGGATAGCGCGACAATAACAGCACGCCAGGGCGATTCTGAGTGTAGCTCAGAGTCAGATGAAGAGTCTATGAGAGATGAATCGACGGAATCTGAGATCGACACGGAGTCGGAAGATGATGGGTATGAAAGCTGGAGTGATAGCAGCACCGTGTTTTCCGAGGATTATCCGTTCGACGATGACATGATCACCCCTTGGGCAGATCACTTCCGCGACGAAGATAAAGACTCTAACACCAGCGATTCTGGAGTCGACTCGGATGTTGATGAGGATAGCACTGAATCTGACGAAGATGTCCCACCGTCTGCTTTCGGTTTCGGCAGAAAAAATGACGAAGACAAATGTGATTGGGATCAAGATTACTCGTCGGACGAGGATGGTTACAGGAACTTTGTGCCCAGGCGGATTGGTAGGCACGGACGTGATACTAAACAAGCACAGGCAACAATCACCATCTATGACGCTCAAGCATCTCCCGAGGCGGTGCAACTTTTCCGTCTGACTCGCCCCCTTCATTCCAAAGTCTATGGCTCACCACCTATCATTCATCCGACTCGGCCACTGGTTGTCTGGCCACTTGGTGCTGGAGACATTCTCTTCGTTGATTTCATGGATAAATCATATTTTGTGCGTAGACTGAGGCCGTCCACTCTACATAGTAAGTCATGCACCAGCCTCTGTTAGACTCATGATGCCAACCTCGACGCAAGCGCGACACATTTTCATGAAATGCCAATTTTCCGCATGTGGTCGCTTTTTGCATATCGTTTCCCTCGAAGGACAACAGCCCACTAGGAAGAAACACATAGCCGAGAAACATGCAATCCACATTGCGGTCTTGGTCTCGACATATCGTCTTTCCCGGAGAAAGACGACCCGTTCACCGCCTACTCTCATGCTCCGCATCAGGGTTAAGTTAGGCTCCGTGGGATCTTTGTCTGTTACAAAACTGCCATTTACTGTGAGTTGGACCCCGAAAGATGTCTACATCACCTGCAGTGACGTCGTACTCCGAGTTTTCCGTGTCCCACTATTCAAGCCGGAAAAGGGGACTCAGGAGGCAGATGATATCGTCCTGATGCCACGGAAGCCTGTCTTTCTGCCAGAGAGCGCACAAAATCGACAAGTGTATTATTTTCCGAGCAAGAACGGTCCTGACGGCCACGGGGAATCAACTGCACGCATCGTTATTGGTAGCGAGACCAGAAAGCAAATCGAAGAAGAACAAGGAGGAGAGCGTGGCGTAGAATTCTCTGCTATTGGGTGCACCTTTGTTGGACAACAAGGAGAATTCTCCCCACCAATTGGCTGCTATGTGAATGAGGAAGTTGACCTTGGCGGATGGGGGAAGTCTTATGATACGACGGAGATTCCTGTGCAGCTTGGCATTGGTTCCTTGGACCATCGTCTAGAGAGATTCAACCCTGATGATGATTGCGATTGTAAGTGCTAAATCCTTCGACCGCGCTAGCTTCCTCAACACAACCTTTCTCTCCAGTGGAACCTTACATCCATTAACGAAGACCAGAGGTAAAAGAGCCTAGAACTAGTATATTGTGTTGTACATTATGGACTTCCTTGCGTTTAGAAATTGTGTTTCAACTTGCATCTGTAATGGAACGAGGATTATGTAGGTCCTGACTTGGTCGTGACGCGAACTTTTTGCGAACGATTCTTGTATTGCGCATTGTATCCCCTAGAGATGAATGAAGATAGTTGTTCCTTCTTTACTACTGGAGTGGCCGAGTCTGGCAAGCTAAGCCCCCGAGCAGCTGGCAAAGGCAAGATGCAGAACTATTCTACGACATCCGACTTTGGATGTCGTTACCTATATGGATACCTAGAAGTCCGAGATTGAGTCGAAAGATCAATCCGGCCGTATTTCTTATCGCTGATAGGGGCTAAAGGCTCTGGGCACAAGCTCCGTGCTCGCGATAAATATAACCCATTAGCTAGACCTTTCTATGGATGGGTCATGAGTCTCGGACGGCAGATTGCTCACCCTAGGGCCGGTATATCGTGCACGGACCATTTACTCCTATTCACATAGGCTTAAAAGGGAGCTTCCTACGTAGAACTAGAAGTACAAGCAGTCGGGGCAGCGGTAGCCCCCTGACGAGAGCTTTCGCAGGCTCGAAACTGCTGCCCTACTGCTTTACTAGCCATTTCCCTCCCTGTGTAGCAGCACCCTATCTTCGGAGAAGGTGGTCTGCAGCAAGCGTGAAATTTGGTGGTCGGCCTAGTACACTAATCCAAAGTCTTAGTTCTATCGCTCTCTTACCTCGAGCGGAGAACGCCAAACTATGAACCTAACGGATGACTAAGCGCGGCTCTCTGGGCCGTCTGTCTCCGACTCTGGGCTGCCCCTCGCCTAGGGGTCCCCTACTCCACTACATAACATTCTTCTCCAAAACATAAGACGTTAAAGCGACGCTGTAACTTCCTTTTCGATATTCTGTTCCTCCCGCGCCTTACTCCAATCCATCGCAACCTCGAGCACGGTGCGAATATGTTCTACAGAGAGAGGCACATTCTCATCTAACGAGATGGAACGCGCAGTGCTGATGGTGTTCTTGATCTTTTTTTAATTACCATTCGACATTAGTCATACTGATAAACATGCGAAGCAGGAAAACTGCAATGCAACATACCTGACGTCCATTCATGATTTCCTTGGCCAACGAATCAATCTCATCCTCAGTTATGTTACCAGCGCTCGGGGTCTTCGCGATAAACGTTTTCCATATCTGCCTACGCGAGGGTTCATTCAAATGAGGGAAATGCACTGTGAAATGTATCCGACCTAACAATACAATAATTGTCAGCGGATGCCGCAAGTACAGCCCACACAGACCATCACGTACTCTCAAAGGCCAAATCACACTGCGCGATCATGTTCGTGGTCAAGAACAAGATGCCTTGATAATATTCCAGCTGCCTCAGGAAAATCGACACCAGCGCGTTTCTTATGACGTCGTTGCTAGTCCTCTGGTAAAGGAACACATCTGCTTCGTCGAGCAAAAGCACAGCCTTCCACGTCTGCGCAAGTTCCAGGATCTGAATGAGCGCTTTGTCGACGGACTTGGCGTCTGTGCCCAGTTCACCTGCTGAGACGCAGTACAGCGGACGACGCGTGACCTTGTTGGTTAGAGGAAATGAGCGTGAGCGTCATGTGGAATCTATGTCTAAAGCATGGCGTGCAATACCTCAGCGACCGCTTCTGCAGTAAGCGTCTTTCCACATCCTGGGGGGCCTGCAAGCAGACCGACGAGGCCCTTGCCTTTCCCTTGGACGACATCATCAAATTGCGACGACCGTATTTCATGTTGCTTGACGAGCGAATGGATCAACGACTTCTGTTTGGGTCCAAGAACAAGCGATTTAAAGGATTCTTTCGACCATACGATATCTTGAACGCGGTCTAAAGCGAAGCCGCCTGGGAAAAACATAACTCAGTCAACATGACGTCTCGGTCAACTTTTGATCTACTCACCCCATTCTTTAACTCCGAAGCAGAAACCGAGCACGATGGGGGTACAAATCATGTGTTGCTCGTCAGTAAGCTCATCACGCTTGAGTCGCCTATACACCGTGAGATTGAAGGAACAGTTTGGCTGGAAAACGCGAAATCCAGCAGGGTCAATCATGACACGTCCATATGTCTATATATCATCAAAAGTTTCGATTAGCTGACTCGACTCGGACTATTCTCAGTAAAAAAAATACCTTACATTGAACTTGCGAAACTGGATTTTGTCTTTCGCAGTGAGGACTTCGCGTAAAGCAGGACCAGTGATTTCACCATACGTATGTCCCACGAGCCCCGTGAATTTCCGACCCCTTTGAAGAGCGTGTTCGCGCAGCGCATCCTGATCGCGAAAAAACCGAAGCGGAAACACTGGCAACTCGTGAATCTTGCGGGTCCCTTTGAATGCATCGATCTCCAGGGGTTCTTGCGCGATCCCAAAAGTGTTTCCATCATCCACGATGACGTCGCCCATAACCTCGGCGTAGATGGACTCATCCTCTCTTTTTTTGATCTCGTAAGCCTGTACTTTGAGAATGCGCTTTTGTTCCGTGTATTGGTGGTGATTAAAGACCAAGGTATTGGAAGGAAATAGCGCCCAGAGAAGATCGAACGTGATGGACTGGTCCGCTGTTAGACTCTGGAGATCTGCAAAGTTTCCTGCGTGATCTTCGTGGATATACTGGATGGCGACATTGATATCGGCGATCATGACTTCGTCGCGGGGATCCTTTTCTATCTCCTTCGCCAATCTATCTTTCAGACCGTCGTGAGAGAAAAAGAGAAGATGGGGGTCGCACTATGTAGGAATAGCCGTCATGAAAGGACGAGCTACAAACTTCTGTGAAAAAGAACTCACGACTGGTTCACTTCGCATGAGCTCTAGACCTTCAACATCTTTGTGAATCTCGATCAACACTTCGCATAAAGTGACGCTCTTGATGTCAATTTCCGTTCCAATATACTGTCCTTTCGAATTGATCAATCGCCGAACGACGAGGACTGGTTTCTTGTGGTTCAGTTTCTTGCTCGGTTTAGCTGTCTTTCGATAGACAGTAGCGAACGTTCGTCTTGCGCATCCATCAACGTAAGTCAAAGTACATCGTGATTAAGCGACGGTATGATCAACTCACTGATCGAAACTTGCAAGTCAACAAAAGTCAGCGCCAGGATATAGCGAGCCTAAGGACAAATTATACACTCACTACTGGTCATAGCGAGCTATACGTGAGCGAGTCGACGCAGAATCTTCGCCATCATGTTGGCCCTGCTGAACTTCCTGCTCGTCAGTAGTCATGATGGCAATGAATCGAGAATGTTAGAGGGTAAGCGACCACTTGTTTTGTCAGGGGGAAATGCAACATCAGATAAATGCGTCTCGGGAATCATTACTAGAGGTGAGGCGTTTCAAAGGCACCAGGCTGTGAAAATGCTTGATCACCGGGCGCGTTTAGGCACGCCCCCTGCAGTTTCCCTGCAACCAAGTACGATGGTGATGGAAGCAGTGCTCCACGCGCCTTCAGCAATCACTAATCAGGGCTTAGCCCTTGTCAATGTCATCCTGTGGAGTGATTATCGATCGGACGGCATATCTAGTACTAGCACATGTCGATTACGAAGGATGCAGAGAGGCTCCAGGACAAGATGGTGTACAGGAAGAAAGAAAAAATAAAATGTAAGATACAACACGAGGCTTGCAGAAGAAATAGAAACATCAACTCGTGTCATCCATCCTGTGCAATTCCGATCATATCTCCCGCGCTTAAGCTTATCGCAAACTGCGGTGCAAAATTTGAACGTGCGCACCTACCCTTCAGCTTCAAAATTGAACATCCCCGACCCACACTTCGCCGCTGCGCTCGTTGGAACTAAGGAGGCCACCGGAGAGAACCACTCGGGTATTGCCTCCAGGAGCGATATAAGACGTCGAAGGGAACCAGCCTCGCCCTTCCGGAGTCGAATCGCCTGCCATGACATAAGATCAGACGATGGGGCGCAAAGTGGGATCGCAAACTAAGATTAAAACCTACCTTCCACAATCAACTTTTTCCACCCTAACCCACCCTCGCGCCATAGGAGCGCCCAAACGTCATCCCAGAATTTCCCGGCACCAGCGTGACCTAGACTGGAGGCGTCACGCTCGCCGTGGTATAGTAATGCTACTCCAGTGCCATCTGGCGTGGAAAGAGGAACAAGACCGTGGACGGAGCGCGCTGCGGGGTATCCCTGTTGCGGGTCACCAGACGGTACGACGGTTGTCCAAGAGTTAGTACTTGGCGTGTAAATATCTACGGGTGGTGGTGTTGAGGTGGGAAGCTGGTATCCAGCGAAACCTGAGAAAGTAAGAGGTATTAGATGGTTTAAAGTTAAGGGCGAAGAATTTGGCTGAGAAAACAGCATATGAAATACGAAACAGAAAGCGGTTGAAGCACTAGAATTCGCCTATCACAAGGTAAAGAAGCAATCATCAAGAAACGGCGATCACGAATATCGTGGGTAGAGCGCATATCATACAATCATAGAAAAGCAACGTACCGCCGAATCGAATGATCACCTCCTCACTGGAGGGAGAAGTTGGAAATTTGACAGAAGCAATAGCAGTTCCGCCACGGCCAGGATCGGGAGCATCTGCACAGGAAGCCCACTCAGAGTATTGGGGATCGTAAGAGTGAAGGGTAGAGAGGCGACCAGCGACAGGACAACCTGCATGGATGTACAACTTTCCCTGTATACAATTCCCGATCAGCGGGATGACGATTTTCAGAAAGAGAACGTTAATCAAACGCTCACGTTAGCCATGACGGAAGCATGAAAACTTCTCGGTGAGGGCTCGTCGCCCTTAGCCTCCAACCTCTCCCACACGACATCATTTTGCGAGATCTGTGCCTTCCAGATGCCTGATTGCTTGGGGTCTAGAGGTGCCATATCCACGCCACCTCTTCCACCCCACATGTACAAATTTGCGCCCTCAAACACCGTTGTCGCACCCACTCGGGGTTCGGGCTTCAGGGAGGCGGACAAAGTGCGCCACAAGCCAGCATTATCCTCTACAGACTGCTGGTTGGCGCTGTTCAGATCGAATAGGTGAAGGTCACCATCCACAGGCTTGCGTGGCTGGAATTCGCCAGCGTAGAGCAGGAGGGTGCCTTTGTTGGCGATAGATGCACAGTGGGATGATCTGGCTTTAGCTGAGAGAGATGTTAGGCATGTCCAGCGGATCGACATCACGTCAGGAACGTGTTGGTTTCAGGAACTTCTGGGGAGGACTTGTACCGTATACAAAAGATGGACGTTAGCAAATTACGGTCACGATGAGGTCGTAGATGATCTTATCGTACTTGTTATTCAATAGGCTCGATACGCATGTATAAAGTTGGCTGTCAGGCTGCGACCATAATTAGCCCGGACTCTCAGGCTCCCACAAAACAACGATCATGACCGAGAGTTTCAACTTGAAGTTCCCTCGAGTCTCAGACAAGTGCAACGTGGAATGCTGCTTCAAGGAGAACACCCATTGTCAATGGTGAGTTGACAATTACAAGTCTACCAGACGCTCTATCAGGAAGAAGAGCGAGCGCCCATGTGCCAGAATAGGGATTCCCTTTGATTTCGGTTGCGTCTTTATTGTCTTACGGGTTCCCCACTATGCCAGAAACACAATAAACATACTCCCAGATTCGCAATGTCGTCCCGGTAATCGGGAGTCCACCAACGGGGGGATCATTACATGGCCCTTTTTGTTTAAGAGCCGTATGTATATCGCTAGCACCCACAGCGACTCTTCCCTCATCCGTTGGGTCCTGGAGCCCCTCCATCACACGTTGACTTGGACTTACCTGCACTTTGTACCTATCTTCCTGTAGCGTCTGGCACCTACAGTCCCCCCCACACCCCATTATCTGTAGCCACATCATTTTAATACGAAACCATCACCAGCATGGCACATACTTACCCTCCCCCTGAACCTCATACCATCCCACCCCCGACGAACAACACTTTGTCGTCGAGGGAGCGCTCTGCTCTCGTACGCTCGACCAAGAAGCTAGGACGTATGCTTGGCGATATCCCGCGGTTTATCGACGACATTGAAGATCGTAAGTTCCTCGTTCCCTCAACCCACCTAAATAGCGCTCATGAACGATAGAATTCGTCATGGTCACGCCTCCGCGACCACCCACTCCAGCTGTGACTTGCAAAGAAGACACATGGCGGAGTCGAAAACCGACTCACCTCGCCCCACTTATGAAGCTCTCTGGCGGCATCGCCGTCGACTCCAACTCGCCACCTTTGCCCCCACGTACTGCACCTGCATGGCGTGCTAGCATCATGTCTACATCCTCTTCCCTTCTTGATCACCCTCCAACTCCATCCACAGAAGCTTCGCACCGACGCAGCAAAATGGAGCGCCTACGACGAAAACTAGGTGAAGAAGTCCCAGTAGAAGCTGTCTTCCCAACCACACCCGCACCACGGACAGCCGTCCCGCACACCGCAAAGTCCGACCGCTCGCGTCATCACAGCCGATCGCGATCCGTGCATCCGTCGCACGACGACACCGTCTCGTTCTCAATAGACCGCCACACCGTCGTTCTCAAGACCACCACACGAGCTAATCACCCCCACTCACCCCGCTCACCTCGTCGTTCACACCATCCGCACAAATCGTCTCACCGCCCGCCGCCATTGCCCATGACTGGACTACCGCCGTTGTCAAAGTCTAAGCACGCCCGCGTCTCGGACGAAGCGGGGCTCTTGGGTGGGAGGACCAAGACAGCAGCAGGGTCTAAAATCGGCGGTGCAGATTTCAAAGCTGCAAGACGCGCCAAGCGGGAGGGCTTTGGTGAAGTTGAGATGGTTGGGTTCATGGGTGGCTTTTGAGGTGGATGGTCTCAAGACTCACAGTACTTTCTTGTGGAGTAATCGTTAATGATTCTATGCTTTGGGGATTCTATGCGGGGTTCGGGTATGCCTTTATGCTGTCTATCGCTTTCTCTCATGAACATTAGTGTGCTACGTATCTTCATGCCGCTGGGCTGCGCCCTGTTGACTTTGTACCAACCGATGACGTTGGCGTCGACAACGTTGTATCTGTTCTACATTACTTATAGTTTAATGCATGTAGTCCTTCTACCTCCTCGACTCCAATGTATACCAATACATATCATGATGTTCGCGTTTGCTAGAGGGATTGAAACTCGCCTTTGAGGAACTTGTCAACTTATGAACGCCCGATTATTAATTATTTGATACTCTATTACGTGGCGAGGTACGAGCGAAGGAATAAAGTTAGACCTTCGAGCAAACGGCAAACGTGGCATAGCACCTCTTGTTCTCGTGCCGAGACTACAGTTCGTCGCGTGTACAACGCCGTGCTCATTGCTCAAACATCGTGCCCGCTTTCTACTCCCTAACAGTCTGTTCCGATTTCGCAGCCAAATTCTACGATAACATACGTATTACGGGGACTCGGAGACATTCGCACAGCCACTGGACAACCTGACGCGCAGATTATGGACCGCCTCATCCAATCATGAACCGAAGGCCACAATCGCCGAGTCGGAGGGTGGAGCCAGCAACGGGAGGAAGAAGAGCAGGCTATCACTGAAGCAGCACTTGCCCGCGCAGCTCAAGTGGAAGAAGCCAGACATCAACACGAAGTCGAGGCAGAAAAGAAGAAACCGAAGATGAACGGTTTCAGTGACAAACTCTCTAATCCTTGCACTACTGATCTTCCCTTGCATTATTCCCGCTACGCGGATGCCCATACACTACCCACATGGATGCCCACACACTACCCACGTAGATGTCCGCATTGCTACGCGCATGTGGATGCCCTCACCTTTATTATGCGGACGAATTCCATTCCCTGTGCACGCGGACGTATGCTCTCGCTATCCCTGCGTGCATGGACGGTGTTGACCTTACACGGGCATGTAAGGAACCATAACCGATGCCCAGTGACTCATCTCGCGCAACTAGCTATCGCGAACCTCACTGCGGTGACCGCCGAAGCTCCCCTCCGCGTTAAATGCAATTCTCTCTCGCTCTCATTATATGTCCCCCATTCTCCTCCTGATTTTTGGGTATCCGAAGTTCGCTTGATGCGTCGTCGGAATCCTAACATCTTGGGAATCACAGTTCACTTCTCGGTTATGACTTGCGCCTCGGGGCCGGGAAGCGTTACGCTCTTTCGCCCAAAACATCTGAAGTTCTCTCCCAGTCACTCGCTAATAGATTTTCCGTAACGCCTCTCAATTCAGTGCCGATAATATGTCACGTCAAAGTGAACCTGAAAGATATGATTTATCTCTACATTGAATAAGCCCGTGGAAAGTCATCAGTGTTCGGGATTATGATAGATTTTGTCCTATTTCGCCACTACTCACCGCACTAACTTCGCCCTTCTATGTACTTCACCCTGCAGTATGTGCATACCCCGCGATCGAGCAAGTTCCTATACATCGATGTCATTCTTATTGGGACGAGCGTCAATGTCAAACTGATATGATTCTTTATAAATTCGATGCAGGTCGTCGAATTATTTAATAAACCTCATCCCAAGAACAGAACAATATGGCGGACGAAGCATCTAAGAAGGCCGAGCTCAGCGTCCACCCCGTCTTCTTGACCCAAGTCTTTATAGCATGCGCCCTGAAGATGGTGCTTTTTTCAAGAAGGTGACTGGGATTGGGGACGACGAAACGCTGAAGCAGCACATATTAGGTGTTCAAGCGAAAGTATACCAGGTATGTATCTACCTCTTGACACATCCCACTGGCGAACTCACCGATTATTATTAGGTTGCCCCTTATGGGAGCATCTATCTTTTGACTTTTACCAGGTATTTATCGTGCGCAAGTCGAAGCTGAGTTGATATTCAAGCATGGGACTGTTTTAGATGTAGACTATCGTAGCAAGTTCCTTACCAGCAAATTTTGCGCCTTGGACGGGAACGCAAAAACCCAATTTTCCTCGATGTCGGTTGCTGCTGTGGGTGGTCACTGTGGTACTCCCTTCATCTGATCTACAAGGTACTGATGTACGTTTTACAGTTGGCAATGGTATTAGGGAAGCAGTCGACGTCGGATTCCCAGCAGAGTGGGCAGTCGGAACTGATCTTCACTCAGGTTAGCTCAGCGTCCGGCTTAGCAGTACACAACTAACGAAGTGTCTGCAAGTTTCACAGAACTGTGGGATCTGGGGCACGAACTCTTCAAGTCGTCCCCAGAGACCTTCCCAGCTAAATTTGTGAGTGGCAACTTCTTAGACCCTAAAGTCCTTGCCGTGGTTCCGCCTGCATCCAGTAAAACAGCAAAGGCTCCTGACCTCAGCAACCTTACGTCGCTGAATCCTTTGCACGGATCTGTCTCCGTAATCCACGCGCTAGCCTTCTTCCACCTGTTCAACGAGGCCGAACAGCTGCACATTGCCCGTGCTTTCGCCGGCCTGCTCTCTGCCGAGCCAGGTTCACTCATCGTAGGATCTAACATCGGTGCTCGAGTGAAGGGTCCCGTGAAGCAAGAATTTTCGGGCGTCGAGGTTAATATGTTTGCTCACAACCTGGAGAGCTGGATTGCCTTGTGGGATGGCGAATTATTCGAGAAGGGGACGGTCAAGGTAGAAGCGGAATTGAGGGATGGTGGTGCAGGCAGCTACCGGGAGTTGATGTTCTGGTCTGTGACTAGGCTGTGATCGATTGTAATTATACCATAGAATCATAGATTTCTTCGATCTTAATGTTACTAAGTTCTTGTCGATTCCGCTGGCTCATCATTTATTGAAGGAGGTTCGAGAACCTCTTGGAATCGCATCCAAGGTGCTAGATCCGCAATATCGATATGGTGGGATCTAAGCTACATCACCTTGCTTGCAGCGTCCCATCCCACTGTCGAAATATTTCGGACGTTTTTTGAAGTCCTTCGCACTACATATCCGATGTCGTACCTTTGTCTTACTTTCATAACTGATTGCGATACGATAACGATAGCTGACATATATATATAGTTACTTACCTACGAGTCGAGAACCTTTGCGCGTTTGCAAAGGGTTCCCTGCCTATAACATTTCGTTATTCATTGTTAGCGCAGCCGCGAAATTCCAACACCCACCTTCCGTTGCTTTTCTGAACGACATATCACACATGTCAGGTTGTCTCCGGTGATCGAAAGTGCTCGACAGCCTGGGTACAATTTGCATCATCATCGTCACACTTCCTGGCGTGATGGTCCACTGATCTGACTAGTACTCGCTGGTTGACTTCCCGTAAGATTTTACAGAAACGAGCTGTAAAAGTTCGACAGCTTTGACTCGTCGACTAATTTACGGACAAATCTGTAAACCGAAAGAATTAGAATAGACTCGTGGTGCTGAAATCGAGTATATGATATATATTATACATTGACCATTTCCCGCGACCCGGCGTATATTTGCAGGTTCTCTTTCCTCTATTCAGTATCCCCTGCAAGTCCAATGTTCGCCGCACTTCATATACAAAGCTCATCATATCAACACTCTTCGCACCGCAGTAGGGAAACGAACCATTTTGCTGTGTAGTCGCTGTCCCGTTGCTCAGACCGAGTCGTAGGTCCTTCAAGTTATAGCCATACCCTTCTTTTAATTCTCGAATTCCCGGCTGAGCCTTTCGTACGTATCTGCGCACATTTCACTTGGTGTCGTACTGAATCCTGATTGGCGAGATAGTAGTACATTTCCCTTTTGACCCCGCTCTGCACTTCTGAGTGCTCGTTGCATATTCGCATTCCCATGATACGACAGAATGCATCTACTCAACATAACCTATCTATCGCTGATTCATTCTATTCACGTGTACTGAAGCCTGGGATAACGCGAATCCGCCGCTCTCTACAACTGCGTATTTCTTCGCAGTGGGCGTATGATGTTGAGCAGTGGGCATATGATGTTGAGCGGTGGCGAGTGCGCTCGGAGAAGTGCCGACCTAACCAGTCTGGTCGCTGGCGCATGCGTGCTACATTCCTTGCCGTCAGCCTTGTAAAGAGATACCAGCAGCGGGGCGCCCCATCGGATCTAGATGAGGCCATCGAGCTCCATCGAGCTGTACTGGTGCTCTGTCCCCTCGGCCACTTTCTCCGGCGCCTCTATCTCAATTACCTTCGTATCAGCATTCAACTTAGATTCCATAAGCAGGGTGTCTTGTCTGACCTCAATGAGGTCATTGAACTACAGCGAGCGGTACTGCCTCTCCATCCCCCTGGCCATTCTCAGCGGCCCACATCTCTCCATGCTCTAGCTGTCAGCCTTCTTGACAGATTCTGGCAGCGAGGGGTCTTGTCCGACCTTGATGAGGCCATTGAGCTTCGTCAAGTTGCACTGGTGCTTCGTCCCCCGGGTCATCCTCTTCGGTCCTGGTCTCTCGTCAGCATGGCTAGCTGCCTTGGAGTCGGATTCGAGCAATGGGGTGTCCTGTCTGACCTGGATGAGGCCATCGATCTCCTTCGAGCTGCACTAGTCCTCTGTCCCCCTGGCCATATTCTTCGGCCGTCATCTCTCAGCAATCTTGCTAGCATGCTGTTGTTGAGATTTAAACAGGTCGGGTTGTTATCTGACTTTGATGAGGCCATTGAGCAATATCAAGCTACACTCGTCATCTGTCCCCCTGGTGATGATCTTCAGCCCTTATATCTCGTGAACCTTGCAGGTAGCCTTCTGGACAGATTCCATCAGAAGGGGGTCTTATCTGACTTGGATAAGGCCATTGAGCTTTCTCGAGCCGCATTAGTGCTCTGTCCACCTGGAAATTCTAATCGACCTTGGTGTCTCAATAGTCTTACCAACAACCTTGGATCAAGATCACTGAGTCAACATGAAATCCGGTCTGACCTGGATGAGGCTATTGAGCTTGGTCGAGCTGCATTGGAGCTCTGTCCACCTGACCATTCCAATCGATTTTCATCTATCAATGCTCTTGCTCACCACCCTGGATCCAGATTCTATCAACAGGGAACTTTGTCCGACTTGGATGAGGCCATTGAGCTTGAACGAGCTGCACTGGTGCACTGCCCACCTGGCCATGCTATTCAACCTGACGCTCTCAGAATCCTTGCCAGCCGCCTTGCAGATAGATTCAGACAGCAAGGTGTCTTGTCTGACATAGGTGAGGCTTTTGAGCTTTATTTTCAACTACCCCAAATATCTCATGCAGTCTCTCGTAGTGACCTTCGTGCTGCCAAGTATTGGGCTGCTACCGCTGAGGAGTTCAAGCACCAATCTGTATTGGTTGCCTATCAGACTGCACTGAAATTCTTGGATCAGCATGTTGCTGTTTTGTCATCTTCATCATATCAGTTTGATGTGGTGAAGGACGCCACTTCATCCCTGGCAGTGGATGCTTTCTCATGCAGTGTTCGTCGTGGTGCTTTGACAACTGCTGTGGAGCTGCTGGAGCAAGCCCGCGCAGTATTTTGGACTCAATCGGCACGCTTCCGCACACCACTAGATGAGCTTTCCGCATCAGGTGACACTGGCGCAGCCTTGGCGGCAGAGTTCAAGCAAGTCACCTTTCACCTTCGTAATGTGTTAGACACCTCTTCTGAAGATCAGTCCCAAAAAATTCGGGAACTGACAATACATTGGGATGATATCATTTCCCGCATCCGCATACTGCCTGGCTTTTCCCGCTTTCTCCTTCCCCCACTATTCTCTGACCTTCAGAAGGCAGCAGAAGATGGACCCGTCATAATCCTCAATGCAAGCCGGTACAGTTGCGATGCCTTAATTATCTTAGATGCCAAAGATCCCGTCCCTGTCCCACTCGATATTATACGAACCGAGGTCTTCGAGTTGGCGGTTGAGTTCCGATCCCTTACGGAGTGTGCTGGCTCTTCTGATCATCGACTCGAATCGAACAAGATTATCGGTGTCTTACGCAAGCTTTGGGAAAGCACTGTTGGCCCCATCGTTCAGGTGCTCAAGAAGTTCATTCCGGTCCACGACAGGCGCGGAACTTAGAACAGCAATAGGTATCCTCTCCTCCTACACGAGTGTATATTCTTCCGAGGGGATAGAGCACTCACTCTTATCCGAGAGGTACAAGAGGACAGGACAATATAGTTCGTGCAGCTAATCCACCTTCTTGCTTAGGAGTCGAATGGGCGCGGTAGACAACCAGCCGCGAAGTAGCAGGTCCACTAGGGTCGTCCAGTATGTGATAACACGTCAAGCTAGAGTGTTACCAGTGTTTTGCAAAGCTACTGCGCTATTGGTGACAAGTCGGAGGCCAGGGTGACTATGGCGATCTCGCACCGATTCTATTGTGGCAAGTAAGAAGATGGAAGCTGGAAGCTAGACCTCTTGCAGACAGTTGTATCAAGTCAAACATATATTAGGTGTCGGGATTGCTACCTGCACGGCGCCAAACGTATCATGTATTCAGACGTACTTAGTTGGAGGCCCTTTTCATGCCTTGTGTTGTCACTGATTCACGAGAGGGTATAGATATTACGAAATGTCCTATATGTATACGAGCGTCATGCTGTTCGGAATTAGCACCGTCAAAGATATCAACAAAGGACAAGTACTCACAAGCAACTACGATTACTTATGCACTGTCGCTAGCCCACCATATACCTTTCGTTTTCCAAACCAACCAGAGCGCCAGAAAACCGCCAACGGTATACATAATTATCCGCATCTGTCTGACCCCACCTGCGCCTGAGAGACCGAACGCTTGCGCAGCTCGTCGAGAGGACTGAGATAATGACGTTGAAAGGCTAGAGAAGGCGTTTCCCTAACGTGAAAATATTAACAAGTGGAAGCAAAAGTGAAAATAACCGACGAACTGTGTCATCCAGAGTAAGATGCTGCCTTTCTGCATCGTCGTAGATGTCTGTAGTAACCTAAAGTATCGCTCAGGTCTGGTTTTGAAAAGTGAGGTAGCAGGGATCATACCCCGCGAATTGTGCGTATCTTTGCATGCAACTCGTCTAGTCGTTGGTCATTCTGTGCTTCATAAGTGTCCTCTGTGGTTCGTGACGAAGACATGGAAGGTAAGGATCTGAGATAGCGTGGGAATTTTGAAACTGTTTTTGCCAGTGGTAGGTGAGTGAGGCAGGTGAGGCAGTGACGTATATTTCTTCCAGTTCTCCGTAATAACTTCAGGTTGTGTAAAGGTAGGCGCGCGTCATACCTTGCGGATACGCATGGGAGGACTTGGTTTGCTCCATCTCAACTGAACAAACATGCAGGCTTACAAGACTAACTTTGGAAAGTTGAAGCGATTACCTGTGTACGTAGTGAACGTTTGAACTTCCGTCAGCAGCCAGATCTATTCCGGTACTCAGTACTCATCTCTCGAAACGATGCAGGGATCTATATACAAGCTTACTCTTTATGTAAATGCTGACTATTTCAAGCGTCTTGTCTCAGGAGTGCTGTAATTTACTAACTTCTTTCTGTTTGTTTATGAGAAACATGCAGTCCTCCGGATCCGGGGCCTTTACCTGTCTCGTACAAGTTGTTTCAAAACTTCATCTAGTTAGCTCACGTACGCTCTTTGGTGGTTGTGCGATTTTCGTTATAATGGACAGATATATGGCAAGTCGAAGCAATACATCGCCGACATGTCCATTCCAAAGGGTGTTGCTCTCATTACTGGTGCTGCTCAGGGCATTGGTCGCGGTATTGCGCTTCGTCTGGCAACAGATGGCTTCGGTATCGCCCTCAATGATGCTGCCACCAAACATGAGCAGCTTGCTACAGTCGCAACAGAAATTGAACGCCTTGGGGGAAAGGCTTGCGTAGTTCCCGCCGACGTCTCCGAAGAAGACCAAGTCAAGCAAATGATCGATTCTACTGTAAAACACTTCGGAGGGTTGGATGTCGTATGTCCACAAACACAAACTGGATTGATCACATGCTGACTGTCACTGAACAGATGGTCGCGAATGCTGGTATTGGACAATACAACTCGTTCTTGTCTAGTACGTGTGCACCGAAGGCTGACCACTTGATCTTATGAAATGATCCAGCGGGCGTTGATGTCTGGGACCGAATCTTGAGAATCAATGCGCGAGGTGTCTTTTTATGTTACCAGTACGCAGCGGCGCAAATGGTGAAGCAAGGCCGTGGCGGACGGATCATTGGTGCAAGTTCAATCGCTGGAAAGATCGGTCAGCCCATTGCACCCATCATAATTGTCCGACCAGCTTAACATTCTGAGGATTTCCCAGGTACTCCAGGATGCGCGGCGTACTGCGCTAGTAAATTCGCCGTTCGTGGTTTGACGCAGTCTGCTGGTAGGTGCTCAATGTTCTCAGTCAGGGTGCTGTGACCCACAGCTTTCCAGCCCTCGAGCTCGGTAAATACAGTATCACCGTAAATTCGTATGCTCCGGGTTTGATCATGACTCCAATGGGTGCGTTCGCAATTGCATAAATGCATCTCGAATAGAAATAACGCATTCGACAACCCAGCCCTGGAAATTGCAGATCGATCTGGAAAATCGACTTCGGATGAGACGGAGAAAGAAACGTGGACCTATAACACTCAGGTACGAAACTTTTGTCTTCCTAGAGTCATCTCGTCATCGGCTCAAAACACCTACAGCTGATTGGAAACCGCCCACTCAAGCATGATGGTCAGATAGAGGACATCGCTAGTGTCGTAAGCTACCTTGCATCAAAAGAAGCACACTTCATCACGGGTTAGTCCTATTGTTTCGGTAGATTGGATGTAACTGACTCCGTACGATGATATAGGTCAATGCGTAAGACCGTTGTGCATTGATAACACTAGATACTAACTTAATCTCTAGATCTCGGTAGATGGCGGTGTCGTTCTTTCGTGATTTCTCGTGCTCCTCAAGTAAGTCTATGATGAATGTAACAACTTGAATATTAGCGCGTGTTTGGATAGTCCTTCACTTGAAATATCTGGATACTGGTGTCATTCATTTTACCGCACTATGCTTCGCGGTACGACAAAGTAGAATCAGATCGCGAGGTCCAACGACCCGGTTTCCGTGAAATATGAAGAAGTCTATTGAATCGATATTTTTGCAAGTTGTTGTGGCTATTGCTCTCATTGAGGTAAGAACTGAGAAAGACCTTCGAGCTGAATTCTTTGTGCGCCGTGATCAAGAAGTCTACAGAAAGTTGGAGCCACTGGGCGCCGCGCTACTGACCAGCGCCAGCCGAGGTACCATTTCTCCAAGTTGACGCGTCCAAAACAGGATCGGAACAATCAATTATCGAGTTTGAGTTGTTCACCACTACATTTCTTCAGCAAGTTGCGGTTCTCTCCTGGTCCCCTCCTGTCCCCTATTCATGCTAGCTTCAGAACATAGATGATTGGTACTAACACGTTCATCAAGGCAAAACGATACGCTATACACTCCCATTCCGGTCCCTCAAGTTTAACGCGCATCGCGCGTGGAGCTCCAACAACTTGAAAACAGCAGCACCAGTTAAAACCTCTAACTCAAGCCGCTGTTACTTCCATCTACGAGACATCAACCGAGTAGGCTAGGCTTCCAGCATTTGAGAGCGACTTTTTCACCCCTATTTCTCATGGTATTTGAACTCCATTGCAGCTCTGCAAAGCTACCCCACCAGACCCGCCTGACGACTTTGCACCAAGGAATATACTTTTGAAAAGACATGGAAGAGTGACCGCTACCGTCGATTAGGAATGTTCCGAACAGTATCCCGGGAGTACACGGGGGCAAACTATACACCTTAAGTATTAATACGCACCCGATAATTGGGTATCGAGCATCTTCGAGGAGCAGTCAGCTGGGGAGAGGCAACTTTACACTCTCAGGCTGTGCGGTTAAGTATTACATACATAACATGACCTCTCTATCGACGGTCTGGGCGTATGTGCTTAGCTGGTTTCCTGACATAAATGTTAGCTTAATAAACCTTTCAATAAGTCACTCGAAAGCAGGGCCGAGATCGGGTATGAACGTAGCATCAGAACTATTGTAAATGAATTCTATTCTAAAGACCTACTTATCATGTGCCACCCTTTCGGGTCATCACGAGGGTCTTCAAGCAAGTCCGAATCAGCAAACCACTTTACTTCCGTAGTTCTGCTCACAGCCCTTAGGGCCCAATAAATCCCCATCATGATGAGTCATAAGCCCCTTGAAACAAAGCGTCTCGCTGGTTGGCGAGGTCTTTAACCTTCACAGATAACCTTAAAACTAATCGATACTTGCGATGTCTCAATCCAAAGGTGTCGCTCTAGTTACCGGCTCAGCACAAGGAATTGGCCGCGCAATAGCAATTAGATTGGCACAAGATGGATTCGATGTAGCGCTCAACGATCTCCTTGCAAAGAACGCAGTACTGGAAGATCTTGCGGTTGAACTTCAGCGTGGTGGAGAATCAGGAGGCTCCTACCTACCGAAGACATGCGTTGTGGCTTGCGATGTTACTAAAGAAGACGAGGTGAAGAGCATGATTCACACTGCAGTTGATGTGCTAGGTAGTTTGGACGTCGTGAGTAGCGGTGCGTAATGGATGATCATTGGACTCATGACATGCTACAGATGGTGGCGAATGCCGGAGGTGGTACAATCACCGATATCTTAACTGGTACGTGGATCGATTGTGTAGCGGGATAGTACTTATCTACGGCTCACAATCGTTTAGAAACCGTAGAAACCTGGGAAAGTACCATGCAACTTAACGCCACCTCTACCTTCTTATGCTACAAGTACGCCGCGGTGCAGATGGTGAAACAGGGGAGTGGCGGTCGCATCATTGGCGCCAGCTCCATGGTGGGAAAACAAGGTAAGGCATTCTGCTTGGTTTTATGTAGCGCATGAAACTACGGTGTCTGGTGTGAAGCGAGTACACCTAGTTTGCTGTCATACAGTGCAAGTAAGTTTGCTATCAGAGGCTTAACGCAAGCAGCCGGTAATGTTATCTCCTCATGCATGGAGATTAGTACTGACGATTGCACTAAGCGTTGCAACTTGGGCGTCATGGAATTACCGTTAATTCTTATGCTCCAGGGGTCATAAAAACACCCTTGAGTAAGTACTGCACTCATTATACTCATGTTCCGTTGATGCAGAACCATAGACAGTCGTTGCTTCGAGAGCTAAGGCTGTGGAGCAAGGAGTCAAGGTCGACTACTTTCAAGAAGTGCGGCCTGGAGGTTCACTTCCACTGCGGTAACTTGGCTAACCTGCGATACAGAAAATCGATGCTTCCGCTGTTGGATACATAGGGCAACCGGAAGATGTCGCGAGCATTGTTTCATATCTGGCTTCCAAGGAGGCCCATTTTGTCACAGGCAAGCCTCCCATCCAGCACGTGCCTAATGCGAACTAACCTACAATCTGTGTGTATTAGGACAATGTGTACGTTCAATTGAACCACTGATATCTTGAAAGACTGAAACGAACTGGTTACAGATATCTGTTGACGGTGGTTTGATACTGTCTTGACGTGAGACATCAATTGTCGACCACTCGAATGTATATGTACTCAGCTTACTGCAGAACTTGTTGTTGGACGATGTATGGTATACGAAGTGAAATTAGTACTGCGAGCGTAAGGTGCGAATTCGGGTGCGGAGAGCCGTGGGCATCACGAAACCGTACCACGTGAAGTCAATGACCTGACCTGCAAGCTATGCATAGGTGGCAGCCTTGACCGCGAAGAAACCAAACTTTGGATGTCGTTACCTATATGGATATCTAGAAGTCCGAGATTGAGTCGAAAGATCAATCCGGCCGTATTTCTTATCGCTGATAGGGGCTAAAGGCTCTGGGCACAAGCTTCGTGCTCGCGATAAATATAACCCATTAGCTAGACCTTTCCATGGATGGGTCATGAGTCTCGGACGGCAGATTGCCCACCCTACATCACGCTGGGGCCGGTATATCGTGCACGGACCATTCACACAGGCTTAAAAGGGAGCTTCCTACGTAGAACTAGAAGTATAAGCAGTCTGGGCAGCGGTAGCCCCCTGACGAGAGCTTTCGCAGGCTCGAAACTGCTGCCCTACTGCTTTACTAGCCAT